>BMAU01021290.1:32500-70000 GCA_019973935.1 Trichonephila clavipes | reverse complement strand
GACTCTGCTCTTAATAAATCCAACGGGGTATTTCTTGGGAGACCTAGGGCTAACCGTAAGGCAGCATTATAAATCGGTTCTAGTTTTTGTCTGTTGCTATTGCTAGAAAAGGAAAATAGTTGACTTCCATAGTCAAAGATAGAACGGATTGTGGCATTAATAATATTTAAAAGATGATCAGATCTTGTTCCTATTTTCGGAGAAGATAAGGCTTTAATTGCATTTAAATATTTGAATCCTTTTTGACGTAGGTAATTAATATGATTTTTCCAGGTGGTATTGGGGTCGAAGATGATACCCAGGATTTTCAGACTCTTCACTTCGGGAATAGGTTTGTCGCATATTTTAAGTAATGGAGGTATTGTGCTTCTTTTTCTGGAAAAGTTGAGTAGACTGCTTTTTTCTGGAGAGGTGGATAATTTCCATTTTTTACACCAGACTGAAATTTTATTTAAAGATTCTTGCATTTCGCCTATTGTTTTATTCCAATTCGTACCACTATTATATAAAAATATGTCATCAGCATAAACCAGAAGATGGCTGTCGTGTTGAATTTCAAAAATATCTGACATATAAATCATAAAAAGGAAAGGACTTAAGATAGACCCTTGGGGTACACCATAATTGTTTGTAACGATTTTTGAAAAAATGTTTCTCCATTTGATTTGAATTGTTCTTTGATGTAAGAAGTTTTGAATCCATCGTAGTAATCTACCAGAGTATCCAACTTTGTTTAGTTTAGAAATAAGGCCATTTGGCCACACTGAGTCATATGCTGCTTTAATATCCAACGCTACCAAAATAAAATATTCTTTGCGTTCTCTAGCCAGTATGATGTCATGTTGTAATTGAAGTAATGTATTAATGCTGCTTCTGTGAGGGTAAAAACCATGATGATTAACATGAAAAATTTTGTTTTGAAAACTGAAATCCAACATTCTATGTAGAATCATTCTTTCTAATAATTTGGCAATTACTGAGGTAAGAGAAATAGGACGGTATGACGAAACTTCCTTGGGATTTTTGTGAGGTTTTATGAAAGGTAGGATAAGTGCGTGAGTCCAGTCTTTAGGAATTTGACTTGAAAACCAACTGTCATTAAATGATTTTAGAAGGAGATATATTGCTTTGATGGGGAGATGGTTTATTGATTGGAGAGAAATCTTATCATGCCCTGGACTACTGTTCTTTTGATGAGATATTGCTATTTCTAATTCTTTTAAAGAAAAAGGTTTATTAATATCCTGGCTATTGTCCGGAATAGAAATATTTGGAATACTATCGTTGTTTCGTTTTGCGTAATATTGTAAAAAACAGTTTGCTTGGGATTGTTCGTTTGTTAATATGGTTCCGTTATTTTCAATAATATTAAAGGATGAATAGTTAGAATTTGTTCTATTTTTAATTATTCGGATGATTTTAAAAAGAACTTTAGGAGAAGATATTTTTCGCAGGTCTTGTGCCAAAAATTTTCTTTACAGGCTTTGATTGTTCGCTTAAGTTTTGCGCTTACTGCTTTATATTTTATCCAGTCTTCTTCTTTAAAGTTTTTCCTTGCTTTATTAAGGAGTTTTCTCTTTTTGGCTCTTAAATTCTCGCATGCTGCTGTCCACCATGGAGCTCTGGAACTGATCAGTTTTTTTTCGGTTCCTTGAGATAAGATTTGAGCTTTTTTAATTTCTTTTATAATATCTATATTTATGTTTTCATTTAAATTTATATTTTGTTGAATAATATTGATAAATTTGTTCCAATTTGGGTTTTGTTTACAATTAGTAGTTACTGACCTGTTTGCTCTTTTGTAATTAATTATTATAGGGAAGTGGTCACTTCCAAAATTATCAGTATTCGTGGACCAGGATAAATCATAATTTAAATCTATAGATGCTAAAGAAAGATCTATAGATGTAAAAATTCCCGATGAATGGAGATAAGTTGGACTTTTATCGTTTAATAATATTAAGTCATTTTCAATGATCCAGTCAAAAATCTTTTTCCAGAAGCACTAGAGTTTTTTGATCCCCATATCTCATGAGACGCGTTGAAATCTCCCAATATCAAATTGTGATTATCAATATATGATGCTATTTTAGATAAATTGCTGTCTTGAAAGTTACCCGGTGGGATGTATATATTAAAAATTGTGATAGGATTTAAATCTATTTGAACTCTGACTATTAAAATTTCTAAGTCTTCACTAATTTCTGAGAATATTTTTATTGCGCTAATATCTTTATTTAAAACTATCATTAATCCTCCTCCTCTTTTGATTTCTCTATCAATTCTGAATATATTCTTATTGGGAATTGTGAAAATATCATTTGGATGTAACCAGGTTTCTTGAATTATTAAAATACTTGCTTTTTGAAAGATTGGAGCGAAAAGAATATCAGGCCTCTTGTTTTTAATTCCACGTGCATTCCATTGGATTATGTTCATGATTTAAAACGGAAAAAAAAAAAGGTTCGATACTACGAATTAGTTGAAAAATTCGAAAAAAAAAGTAGATTAATAGTGAGTTTTTAGCGAGAAAATATAAGAAAATGTGATTATTTATTTAAGTTCCTTTATTTTTTCTACTACACGATCTAATGAGTTTCCTCTCTGTTCTGATATTTTCTTGAATCTTTTTGCCTTTTCATTCTGTTTTCTACTTATGATACAATCATCATCTTTTTGAATTGTTATATTGGATGCAACTTTTTTAGGGTGGATTCCATGGTATTCATTAGGGAAGAAAATCGTAAATTTATTTGTGCGACCACGGTATTCAGTTCTGACGTGAAGAGTTGTACTATTTGTTCTAATTTCTTTTCGAATATGTTATTGGTTTCTTCAAATTTCATTTCTAATTTCGCTAACTTTTTTTCAAGATTTTCTATCTTCTCTGTTTGATCATTATATGTTTTGGCCGAGTATGATGTTTTTTTTTTTTTCCCTTTGGAATTTTTCAACTGCTTCGTTTCTCGAGATTTGTTGTTGTACTTTAATTTTTAATATTTCAATTTCTTCTTTATATCTTTTGCAATCTGTATCATTAGCTTCATGTCCCTCTCCACAAGAGCTGCATTTTTTTATTTGTATTTCTTTGCATTCGTTTACAGAGTGGTTCAGTGAACAAATTCGGCATTTTATTGCGCTTCTACAAAATTTTTGAAGGTGTCCAAATTTCCAGCAGTTTGTGCATTGCCTAGGTTTTTCATAGTAAAGAGTAGTTTTAATCATTTCAAATCCAATAGGAACTCTTTCGAGAATACTGCATCCAATTTGGGTAACTTTAACTGTTTTGATCGGTTTAAATCCAGACTCCGTTTTTTTGGTAAAGCGTTGGATATCAAAAATTGCGTAATTGTAATTTTCTAATTCCAATTTAATGTCGTCTATTGTATATTCTGTGTCTATTCCGTGCAATATATAACTAGTGGTTAGGCCAGTAAAGGATAATCTTGTACTAATTTTTACTCTATTAATTTCTTTAATTTTTAAAGCTTCTTTGGCGGTCTCGCAATTATTGGTTTTAATTATGATCTCACTGTTTCTTGTTTTGCTTATACTTAGAATATTTTTTTTTTAATTGTGAACTCTTTCATTATATATTTCTTTTAGTTTAAGAGGATTACCATTCTGAAAGCCATTTTCCGATTTTAAGAAAATTGTAATATTTGGACACGTGCTTAAGTTTTGTCTTTCCGCAAACTTGGTCAATAATTCTATATCTGTGAGATTACACCTATATTTATTGAATGAAAAATTTGAATTTTCGTGTTCCACTTCCATATTATTATTTGGGTGAGGGTAGTCACCCATTTTGTCTTCTCTATTCCAATACTCAAAATTGTATAAATACACTATCTTGTGTAAATAATTAAATTAAAAGCTCTCTTATCCGAAAATAGAAGAAAAATTATATGAACTAAATTTCAATACAAAATAAAAATTCAAAACGATCTCACCCGCTCGAATCCGCTTGAAAAGTCAAAAGTATTTAATATTATTAGCACACTTTCACTCAATCAATTCCAACCTCCGAAGGGGAAAAAAAACGCAATACTAATTTCTTAACAACGGATTTCTCCGTTAATTCTACAGTTAACATAATAAAAAGTTCTAGAAATAAAATAGTCCAATAGGGAAAAGGCTCTTCTTCGAAGACTCCTCCCACGAGTTGCGTCATCGAAAGAGTTCGTTGCGGTGGCCTTCAACATCCTCCCCCTTTTTTGAGTCGACATCACTTGGACTCAAAAACATATAACACCTGGTTGAAGAGGTCCAGTTTCTCTGGTACTTTGATGACTCTACCATACTTGGATACTCTAGGCAAGACGTTACTGGAGTCGTTAGGATCTGAAAGATTATCACTAGAAATAGAAGAAATAGGATTAGTAATTGTACAATCGTTTAAAGGATCATTGGGGGTTTCTGTCGACTGCACTTCCAAGGGATAGACTCGTTGAATGGGTCGTAACATTGTTCCAGTGCGAGTCTTCAGTTCCACAGTTCTGATCTTGCCATCCTTTCCAGGAATCAGCCGAATGACCTTAGCTAAAGGCCAATGCATCCGTTTTTTGATGTCATCAGCAATGAGGACAATTTCTCCCAGCCGTACTTCCGACAATGGACCATTTTTATTTTTATTTTGAATAAGGAGACCTAAATACTCCTTTCGGAATCTATGCCTTAAATCATTTAACAATTTTTGTCGATATCTAACCCTTTTACGTAAATTTACAGTATCCCTGTAATCAATATCGGGAACGTCCAGGTTGCGATTTTCCACAAGAAACATGGCTGGGGACAAAGGAACTAAATCATCAGAATTTTCGGATAGGTAAGTGAGTGGCCTAGACTTAATTACAGATTCACAGTCGCACAGTACTGTCTGCAACTCCTCGGTCGTGAGAATGGCGTTACCGAGAGTCCTTCTCAACAGTTCCTTTAACACACGAACTAACCTCTCCCACCAACCACCCCACCAAGCGGCTGTGGGTGGATTAAATTTCCAAATTATGCGTTGTATGGTAGCTAGTTTCAAGACTTTTTCCCAGTCAATACCACTCAATTCTCCATGAGCTCCTCGAAAATTTGTTCCGTTGTCGGAATAAATTACTCGTGGTCTCTCCCTCCTGGCAATAAAACGTCTCAACGACAACAAAAAGGCATCAGTGGACAATGATGATGTCAATTCTAAATGAACGGCCCTATATGTTGCACATGTAAACTAGACAATCCAAGACTTTTGACCTCCTTTCACATATAAGGGTCCTGCTAAATCAACCCCCACTACCTCAAACACCGCTGCGTCATTGACACGATCACCAGGCAGGGACACTGGCTCACTATTTGGAGATTTACATTTATATCGTTTGCATCTTATACAACTTCTTACAATTTTCCTGACCACCCTTCTGCTCCTCACTATCCAAAATCTCTCCCTTAATATTCCGAGCAGAATTTGTGTTCCAGCATGACAATTTTGTCGGTGATAGTATTCAATGAGCCGTTGGGTAAAAAGACACTCGCCTGGTAAAATAATAAGGTAAATAAATTCCGGATGGTCTGATCGCTCAGTAATTCGAGTTTTAACTCTTTTAATACCCTCTTCGTCCGTAATGACATTCATATTAGGAAACGAGTTCTCAGAAGGAAAAAACTTAGCTTGGACAATTTTGATAAGAGTTTTCTCCGCGTGTTCTATCTCGTGAATGGTCAGATCTCCAATCTCCCGAAACTCCCGTTTTTAATTTACGTTTTCCACAAAACGCAACATCCACGAGACAAAACGAATAATTGACTAAAAATTGGAAAACTTAATGACATACCAAGGTATTTCCCCTTCAACTGCAACCAGATTACATAACCTAACTTTCCTTTTTTCTCGCTCTACCTCTGATGTTTCGCAAGCCAAACGGTCTATGGGCCAGTTACTAGGGGGTTCAAGGAGCCAGGAAGGACCCTCCTACCAAAGAGAGTCGGAAAATAAACGAGGGGAAATGCCTCTCGAAAGCAAATCTGCGGGGTTTAATTCGCCCGGCACATGACGCCAAAATTGAGAAGGAACTAGGCTGTTAATTTCATTTACTCTGTTGGCCACGAAAACTGACCAACCACCATGGTTCTTCAGCCACCAAAGTGCTACCATAGAATCACTTCATGCAATAATTTTTAAATCAGGTACATCCAAAGCAGCGTACACTGAGTGAACCAGCCTCGCACCAATACAACAAGCCATCAATTCCAGCCGGGGAATAGTCATAGTTTTTAATGGCGCTACCCTGGACTTTTGCTCTGATCAATCGAATTTTGACTCCTAAGGGCGTTACAGTTCGAATGTAAACACAGGCCCCATAGGAACTCTTGCATGCATCGACGAAGAGATGTAACTCCGAATTCTCATTTATTTCAACGTAACGAGGGATATTAACTTTCTCAAGATACACTATTTCATCCCGCCACTTCCGAAAATTTTCTGAATGTTTTCGGGCAAAGGGTTATCCCATTTTAACTTCAGTTTCCAAGCTTCCTGTAACATTACCTTAGGTAACAAAGTGGTCGGACTCAAAATACCTAGAGGATCGAAAATTTTATGTACCATAGCCAAAACATTACGTTTACTTATCTCACCCACCCCTGAATAATTGAGATTACATTTTAATGTATCTTGGTCTAAATCCCACAATAGTCTAAGCAAAGAAGTTACACCTTAACTACGGAAAATATAGCGACCTGGAACGTTACTTTCCCAACCCCGTAGATTAAAACATCCTCTAGCCATTACCTCTATTGCTTTACTTATAAAACTTTCTTGCTCTTTGATATCGGTAACACCAGTGAGACAATTGTCAACGTAAAACGAGTGTTTCAATTTTTGGGTCGCATCGTCAAAACGGGCTGGAGAATTTTCCAGGAGATGATCTATACAAGCAGAGAGTTGGAATGGAGAAGAACAGATTCCAAACACAACTCGACAGTGTCTGTAAATTTTAGATTCTTCAACATTAGGAAGGAAAACCCGCAAATAGTCTCGGTGTTCTGGGATAATACTGAGCTGAAGGAACGCTTTTTCAATGTCTGACGATAGACCAATTGGGTACAGCCTGAATCTGTCAATTATATCAGGTATAAGCTCAAATAAGTTAGGGCCTCTGTTCAAGCAGTCATTAAGGGACGGTTGACTTTTATGTCTGGCTGAAGCATCAAACACCGGCCTTATTTTCATTGTCTGGCTAGCCTGTTTCATAACAGGTCTATGGGGTAAATAATAGCCGAAATTATCAACTTCGGTCTTAGGAACCTCTTCTATTATTTGTAGATCTTCCCATTGCCTAAACACTACCTCATACTCATTTAATAGATTTTGCTCATCAATTCTTTGGCACATTCTTTGGTGTCTCTTAAAGGTAGCAGACTTATTATTTGGTAGCTGGGTTTCGAATTTAAAGGGAAGTGGTAACTGATACCGTCCATCAGGAAGAACAGATAAGTTTTCTTTAAATTGATTTAGAAAATCAAAATGCGCATGTTTACGCTTAGCATCTTCAGTTGGGTCTGTGATGCCTATGGCCTCTAAATTCCACAGATCAGTTACGGTGAAATTAGCACAATGCAATGAAACCACATTATTGCACAAACTATTATGTATAGTATTTGTTTTTCCTATCACCGTGTAACCAAATTTAGTTTGTACGACAGTTACACCTGAGCTTAGTTTCAAAGAATTGTCAGTTAAAATGTTCCCAATGACATCTGCTCCTAAGAGCAACTCAATGTCATGTTCCTTAGCCTCTAAATCAGATAAAGTAATATTCTTTTCTTTCAATTCTTGTAAAGTATGAATATCAACTATTTTGGGTACAAACCCACATATTTTCTTTTGAGATAGCACCTCAATTGAGTGAGCATAAGTGTCTTCAAAATTTTTCAAATAAACATCAAAAACTAAATGGGAGTGAGGGCTAGTTTCTCTCCCCCAAACAAACCGTGGATAACGGTTTATTTTGATTTGGGTCGCAACTGCAGAACTTTAATGACCCTCTCCGATATATAAGACTTTTGTGAACCACTATCCAAAATAGTACGAACTTTGAGTTCTTTACCATTGTGTTCTATTCTTAAAACAAGAGTTTGCAAATATACAGTTTCATTAACAGACTGATTAGAAAGTACACTACTTGATACAACAGTATTTTCATCATTTGATTTAGCAGATTCTTTGTCTGCACACATAATAGTATAATGATTTTTATCACAAGATAAACATTTCACCTTATGTTTGCATGAACGAGAGACATGACCAGTTTTAAGGCAACGAAAACAGGCATGCTTCTGTACCAAAAGTTTTCGTTTTTCTTCTAATGGCAATTTTCTTGCCGAAAAACATTCTGAAGAATTATGAGGTTTATCACAAAAAATGCAACGAAAATTTCTCCTACCTGAATTGTCTTGAAAATTCACAAGGGCTGCAGCTGTAGAGCAATCCGCCTCATCTGGATGCGAACGAGGATGCGACACGCGCGAAGCTCCCAACCCGGTACGGGCGAGCTTAATCATCTCACTTTGCACTTCGTTCCGAAGAAAGCACAATAATTTATCCAACGAGCGCGCACTATCTTGCGGTGAGGAATCTTCCACGAAGCGACTTCTTTCCCACGCACGAAGCACGTTCTCCGGTAAGCAGGATTCAACCAAAGGCTCCAGAAATTCAGCAAACTTTTCTTTCGTACGGCCAAGACTCTCGAGTGCCATGAGCTTACTTTCCAATAAATCATACAGCTCCGACAAATCCCCTTTAATCCGACCAGCTGCATTCTTCATTAAGATGGAGAGCAAGTCTCGTACGTATATCTGCACTAGAAGTTCGTCTCTTCCGAAACGCTCCTTCAATTGCGTAATTGCTTTTAAATAGTTGTTCTTTGTAGGCGGAAAACTTGATACTAATCTAGCTGCTTTAGAATCTGGAACTAGGCACTGCAACAAGTATTGGAATTTGTCTTCTGCAATCGTTGCATCCATGTGAATTTTCTCGAATTGCGACCAAAACGCAAGATAGTCTTTCGGTTCTCCACTAAATTTTCTTAACTCCAATTTTGGGAGCTTAAATTTTCGCTTTTGAACGGAATTGTTTTCTTCGGAAACCAAAATCTTTTGTTCTTGGCTAGCTTCTAATATTGAAAAAATTTGACAGAATTTGTCCCGATATTCTTCAGCTTTTGAAAAATCTTCTTGATATGTATCCTTAAGATCGTGACTTGTTAATAATAAATCAGATATTTCTTCCTGAATTGTTTCCAGTCGAGAGAATTTATCTTGCAACTGCTTGTACAAAGCATTGACTTCATTTTTACTTAAAGTTTCGGTTTCTCTCGATTCTGTTGCTAATACCATTACAACACATACTGAATTCTAGCCCCCTGCAAAATCAGACTTTGAGTCCCAAGCCCAAATACGTAAATGATATTAGTCAGACTTTGGGCCCCCTAGAATACCTGGACCCAACGCAATACGGGGTTGCACGCTACGCCCCAGGGAAATGTTTTTAGATGCATTTGAGTATTAGTATGGTGTACAAATTAAGTGTGTGAGGTTCTACCTAAGGTGTATCTTTCTCTTTTTCCTAATAGGCCTCATGTTGTTTCTCGCTCAAGTAAATCAACCAACTTAGAAGGCAGAGTAAAATTGATTTCTCTCTCTTAAACTTTAAACTGTTGGCATACATTTCGTGATTTATAATAACAAATAAAATAATAGTAATAATAGTTAAATTAGAATTGTACTCGTAAACTACATAAAATTTTAGTATAGTATAAATATAAGAAAATGCGACGAGAAAATTTTTTAACAAAAATAAAATATATTCATACTTTTTTTATGATTTTTAATGTATATTTGGTTTTAAAGTGATAATTACATAAAATAACATTCTATCTGATACAGTAACGTTAATCACCATGGAATAATCCTACAGTTTCTGGCACACACACACACACAAAAAGTCACACAAATTTTTTGAATGTTCTCTACTTTGAGCTTCTATATTTGCATATTTAATCTTCTGTAAAAGATTACATTTACACATTGGCAACCGTCATCCTGTGAAATAACTAACAATTGCAGTTATTGCCATTTTTCTCACACATTCTCATTACTAATATCTCAGTCAAAATTCATCATTAGACGACTTTTAATGGTATAGTCAAGGGGCAAGTATTCAATTTCTCATCTATACATAAAGCAGATTTTGTTCAGTAGAATTCTGCTGGTACTCACAGCATGTAATTATGTTGTCGATTTTCTGCTTTTTTGTGTTGTCATTCATTTCTCATGGCAGAAAGCTATTATATTAGATTCTGCTCTTAATAATTAGCATCACTGATTGCTATTGTTTGCCGTACATTTTCGAGGTAGACCCAGATATCTCCGAAAATTTTTGGATTCTTCTGGGAAGGCATCTGACTATGAGAGTTAACCCAAATCAATATCAATTCAACAAATCGAGATCAAACTAAATAACAGTTTGCATAAAGATCAGACATGGATCAAGTCACTATATGCTACTTACAGCTGTTCTAAATAAACTATTCAGTTCCTGATAGTGTTCAATCGCTTAACTTCTTTTACATTTATGTCATATTTGTCGATAAATATCCAGCTCCAATATCTGTTTCTTAATGTGCTGGGCTTTTTGTCTCCTAGAATACATCAAATAGTCTTAAAACATTATGAATCGGATAAAAGCACAAAAGTTGAAAAGATCCCATTGATGCATTGAATAATGATGCAAAATATGTAACTCATTGTACTTTTAACATTTACTCCATAGTTAGAGAAAATTGGAATAATTTAATTTAAAAGATCCTACTTAAAGTGAAAATGGTTGCAAAAATTCCACGTGCTTATAAACAAGGAATTTATTAAGTGTAGTACTTAAAAAAATTTCAATACATCTAAGAATTAGAACCAATTATAGTTTTTCTACTTTCATCCTAATTATGCAATATTGTGTATTTAGCGCATAGCATATACGCATGTAATTCAATAGTGCAAATGAAAGATTTGAATATACTCTATAACAAAAAAAAGCGACGCACCAAGAAGGACTTGCACGATTGTAATGAAATTTCGTATGCAAAGACATTTGTACCGAACATGCAAATTATTCAAGTGTGGTGTCTAACAAATGAATAGTGGGAGCTACAGCGCATCGGAACTGCGCACTCAGCAGGTATATATAAGAAGCGATTCTAAGTTTCATAGTCAAAATTTCTTTTGCATTGCGATTTAGGATACCTTGCAACGACTGAATAAGTGTCTCGCCACAGGATTCGAGCTCATTACGAGCAACTGTCAGAGTTTGAAAGAGGTTGTATCATTGGATTGAAAGAGGCAAGTTGGACAAATCGGAGAATCACTAGTCATATGGGTCGAAGCGATGCGGCTATTAGAAAATGATAGCAAGATGGGTAGACAATGGCAGATTTCAGCGTCATGATGGTAGCGGTCGACCTAGGGCCACAGCAGATAGGGAGGACAAGTTGATTGTGAAATCAGCTGTAACGGCACCACCTGATTCATTGTCATCAAGCATCAGACGTGTGACCCGCACAAGTGTGTCCACCATGACCTTTCACAGATGGCTGATAGAGCGAAATTTACGCGCTTACCGATCTCTCTGCCACCTACCATTTACGCCTGTACACTGTCGAGCCAGATTAGAGTGGTGCTTGGATCAATCAGATTGGAATCATGCTGACTGGGACGTATAGTGTTTAGTGCCGCTTCAAAATGTGTCTTGACGATCATCGAAAACGTGTCTGGAGACGTCCAGGACTGCGTGCCGATCTTGCTTTCACTATTGCACGCCACACAAGATCTCAACCAGAAGTTATGGGCTGGAGTTTCATTTCTTTTCACAGCCTGATCCGTTTGGTCGTCATTAGAGGCAACTTGCAGCACAGCGATACGTCGATTACATTCTGAGAACTGTTTTGTTGCCGTTTCTTTAGCAGCACCCAGGGTTATTTTTTCAACAAGATAGTGCCAGACCACATGTTGCTAGGAACTGTCTTACAACTTGCAGAACACTTCTTTGGCCACCAGATCTCAAATCTATCACATCTAGGATATGATGGGAAGGCGACTGCATCTACCAGGGAATGTTTATGACCTAGCCTGACAATTGGAGCAAATTTGTCAAGAGATACCACAGGAGACCATCAGGGTGCATTAACACTCTATGCCATGTCGTGTGGCAGCTTGTATCTAGGCTAGAAGTCGGTCAACAACTTATTGAGCTCGTTACTTTGTAACTATGTAACTCTTGAGATAAACCATTACATTTTTCTGAAACTTTAATCATTTTCTATTCTATGCATAATCTTTCTACCCACCAATTTTTGTCTCTATCGGACAACTCGTTCTTGGTGCGTCGTTTTTTTTTGTTGTTGTTATTGAGTGTATAATGATACAACACGAATTATATAACAATAAATATATATTTTGTGAAATACACTATTTTGAAATGAATTCCTGATTTTATGTAAATTTAGAAGATACATTTACATAAGATTTATTGTTTTCGGAACATGCTTGAATCGGATGCTTAATTTGTTCTAGTAGCTGAAGAACTTCCTTGTTGCATACTTCAGGATGTTTACGAAATACATAATGAGATCCTTCCTTGAATGATAATAGCTTTAGCCACGGAAGATCTCTTCCTATAAATACAGAAAATTTAGAAATAAATAACTATTAATAACTAAAAATAATGAATGTAAATTAAAAGATAGTTAAAAAGTATAATCATTAATGGAGAAACAGGAATAAGTTTCTGAGTAAATGTCAGAAATTAACCAAACAACAACTAAATGATAAAAAAAGTTTAATTTTGAACAAAAATTTGAAACATGTATGAGAAATTGAAACATGTACAAAAATTTGAAACATGTACAAACAAACTACTTCTGTGCTCAATATAATGTTGAAATATAAGATGATACCTGAGCAGTATATTCGGATCAATATTTAATTTGTAAAAAATGTCCAAGCAATAATATAAACTGGTTTGCATAAAGCTTTTAATCATACAAAGCAAATAAGGTTATTAGTTCAAACTCTTATTTCTGAAATATTTACTGTTTCAGATTTTATGAAGAATCCAAAGTTGCACTATGAAGTAACCTGCAAATCACAAAGAATCAGAATGCAAATGTATTAAGTAATAAGCATCGAAAAGTCATACAAACAGTTTCCTTTTTTCACTGATAAGTATTTAGAATGACTAAGAAAAAAAGTGGATAAGAATCTTATAAAAACACTGCACAAAATACTTTCTGACAGAAAAATCCTTTTTTCACATTAGGGAAGAGGACTTTTAGAATCGGATGTTCAACCTTATAAAAGTAATCAAAATTGACCGCTATTTAAATTCTTTACAGTAAATGACCACTAATTTTGAAATATTAAAGAGGATTGATTAAAAGGTAATTCATAACGTTTTTATTCAAATAAGACAGAGAAAGTTAAACTAATATATTAATTATTTATTTACACTGCAACCAGAAATGCTGTTTTTAATAATGAGAAAAGGGAAGGATATTTTAAAATTAAAAAGGCTTTTTCATAACAGATAAAACAAGATTCTTAAAAGAGATATCGTAATTATACAATACATGAAAAGTAATCAATATCGATAATAGTGTTTTAGAAAGCCTTAATACCCTTCATATATAGCAAACGGCAATAGAAAAAGATATCATTTGAAAAGGCTCGAAGAAAAATATGTGAAACACGTGTTCCTATATAAGCTGTTGTGTAAGCATATTACACAAAAATACTTGTTGAAAAAGGTATAAAAAATAGTATTTATATCCCAGAATACATTCATTTGTTTGAAGAAAATTTGCAATTCACGAGTTACTTCATTAGCTAAAAGGAAAAATTGCACTTGACCAAGATAACTATCTTACATATTAATAAAGGAGAATGTTGTGTAATAGATCCAATTTATTTAGCGCTCTTAAAACAAGCAAACACAAGACATATCAAGTAAGTAATACTTTACATTAGCATAGAATGTTAACATAGTTTAGACATTCACTAATTTTTTTAGAAGTCTATATAAACTATAAATATATTTAAACTACGGATCTCATACAATATTTGTTTATTTGTACTTTTACATGTAGAAATAATGAATCATTGTTAAGGTCTGAGCGTATCATTCAATACATTGTATAAAAATGATCTTATGTACATAATATCGTCTATCTTTCTTGGTTAGCTCAGAGTTAGATTTTAAATACCAGAAAATACCGGGTGTCCATAATTAAACGACCCTACTTCAAAATTGTGTACAGACGAAACCATTGTTCAGAAAGTTGTAAAATTCTGTGTACGACATAAAGAAGAGATGGGAATTTGTTTGAGCGAATAAAAAAATTAGCTCAAAATTTCGCCACTAGAGGGCGTTTTTAATGGAGATCATATTTAGCATGCATTAATACTTATCATACATTTATAGCAGATTACAAATTTTGTTACAACAATAAAGGTTCAACATGATGACCATCATTTTCAGCTACTATTTGAAATCGTAAGATAGCATGTTCCAGCGTTGACCGCAATGTGTTCTGGGAAATGTTAAGAACATGTCGTGAAATACTGTCCTTGAGATCTAGTAAAGTTCTTGGTTGATCACAACTTACCATCTGTCTTAAATGGCCCCAAAGCCAAAATCACATGGATTGAGGTCAGGTGATCGGGGAGGCCTCAGATGAAGAAATTGGCGGCTTATCACACGTTCTTCTGTGAAGTGATGTTTAAGAACGTCCTTAACACAACGTGTAATGTGTGGAGGAGCTCCATCTTGCATAAACATTATGCGTGAAAGGCAATGACGTGCTTGCAGATCCGAAAAATTTTATTCCCTAATAACGATGCATATCGCTGTCCAGTGATAGAACATGTTACTGGACCCCCAGCACCTAATTCCTCGAAAAATATGGGCCAAGAATAAAAGACGCGGAAAACCCACACCACACCGTTACTTTTGGTGAGTGTAGCGGAACTTGTAAGGTGGAATGCGGATTGTCTGATTCCCAAATTCGACAGTTGTGAGTATTCACTGAACCGTCCAAATAAAAGTGTGCTTCGTCTGTCCAGAGGATATTCCAAGGCCATTCTGGATCAACTTCCAAACGAGCAAGAAACTGCAGTGAGAACAGATGTCGAGTCTCGAAATCATGTGCAAGCAATTCCTGCACAAGTTGAAGCTTGTATGGATAGTAACGGAGAATGTTTCGCATGATCTTCTGGACAGTTGAACGAGGCAGATCCAATACTTCTGCTACAAGGCGAACTCTTGTACCAGCCTGCACGTTGGACACTTTGTTCTCTTCCACCTGAAGTCCAACTTTCTCTATTGCTTCCGCAGAAATAGGTTTTCTTTCTCTTCCAGAACGAACATTCAACGATCCTGTTTCTTCAAATTTGGTTACCATTAATCGAAGATTTATAGCTGTCAATGAACCTTTTCGCATCCCTTTTAAAGTCCGAAATTTCCGTAGAGCAACTATTGCGGAATTATCGTTTTGATAGAATAACTTTACTAACAACGCTTGATCTGGTAAACGTAATGACATTATGATTAGCAATACCGAGCACACTGAAAATAAACTAATCTCCCGTGAAAGTTTATTGCTTTTATAAAACAGTTGCTGAGTGACGTCGAAAAAAAAGTTTGCAGTTCATTTTAGAGATTGTGTTTTTTAATAAGTATCAGTTATTGTGTTACCGTGTCCTGTGGATAAAAAAGCGATAAAATACAAATAGAAAACCGGTAATAAATGTGGCCTTCAGTCTCGCTTCAGAAGAGCACGAGTCTCGAAATCATGTGGAAGCAATTCCTGCACAAGTTGAAGCTTTTATGGATAGTAACGGAGAATGTTTCGCATGCTCTTCTGGACAGTTGAACGAGGCAGATCCAATGCTTTTGCTAAACAGCGAACACTTGTATAGGGTGTTTTTTTAGAGGTATAGAACTTTAAATTGCAATAAAACAACGATGTATTATTCGATTGACATGAATTTTTTTTTATTCGAAAGATTATCTTGTGGCATTACATTTTAAATATGATTTCTGGCATATGACTGCCACAGCTGGCTTGGATGTAGTCCAATCTGGACGTCCAATTTTCGATGACTTTTTCCAACATTTGTGGCCGTATATCGGCAATAACACGGCGAATATTGTCTTCCAAATGGTCAAGCGTTTGTGGCTTATCCGCATAGACCAATGACTTTACATAGCTTCACAGAAAATAGTCTAGCGGTGTTAAATCACAAGATCTTGGAGGCCAATTCACAGATCCAAAACGTGAAATTAGGCGGTCACCAAACGTGTCTTTCAATAAATCGATTGTGGCACGAGCTGTGTGACATGTTGCGCCGTCTTGTTGGAACCACAGCTCCTGGACATCATGATTGTTCAATTAAGGAATGAAAAAGTTAGTAATCATGGCTCTATACCGATCACCATTGACTGTAACGTTGTGGCCTTCATCGTTTTTGAAGAAGTACGGACCAATGATTCCACCAGCTCATAAAGCGCACCAAACAGTCAGTTTTCTGGATGTAACTGTGTTTCGACATACACTTGTGGATTAGCTTCACTCCAAATTCGGCAGTTTTGTTTGTTGACGTAGCCATTCAACCAGAAGTGCGTTTCATCGCTAAACAAAATTCGCTTATGAAAATCGGGAACAACGGCAATCTCGTTTTGGGCCCATTCGACGAATCTACGCCTTGCTTGATCATATTTAAAATGTAATGCCACAAGATTATCTTTCGAATAAAAAAAAATTCATGTCAATCGAATAATACATCGTTGTTTTATTGCAATTTAAAGTTCTAAACCTCTAAAAAAAAAAACACCCTGTACTAGCCTGCACGTTGGATGCTTTGTCCTCTTCCGCCTGAAGTGCAACTTTCTCTACTCTTTCTCTACAGAAACACGTTTTCTTCCTCTTCCAGATCGAACATTCAACGATCCTGTTTCTTCAAATTTGGTTACCATGAATCGAAGATTTATAGCTGGCAAAGGACCTTTTCGCATCCCCTTTAAAGTCCGAAATTTCTGTAGAGCAACTATTGCGGAACTATTGTTTTGATAGAATAACTTTACTAACAACGCTTGATCTGGTAAACGTAATGACATTCTGATTAACAATACCGAGTATACCGAAAATATACTAATCTCCCGTGAAAGTGTATTGCTTTTATAACAGTTGCTATGTGACGTCGAAAAAATTTGCATATTTTCGTCTTCCTTCGTGTAAATCCTTTGAAAATTACTCATCGAAGAAGTTTAATTAAAGTTTGCAGTTCATTTTAGAGATTGTGTTTATTAATGAGTATCAGTTATTGTGTTACCGTGTCATGTGGATGAAAAAGCGATAAAATACAAATAGAAAACTGGTAATAAATGTGGCCTTCATTCAAAAGCGCCCTCTAGCGGCGAAATTTTGAACTAATTGTGTTTTTTTATTCACTCAAACAAATTCCCATCCCTTCTTCATGTCGTACACAGAATTTTACATTTTTCTGAGCAATAGTTTCGTCTGTAAACCAATTTTGAAGTAGGATCGTTTAATTATGGCGACCCGGTACTTCTGAAACAGTAATTAACAGATGAGAAATTAGCTGGACGTTTAAATTAGTCACTTGACTAGTCAATTTTAGCAGATTTGCTCAGTAAGGGGTAAAGAAGGAACGTCTGATTGTTTACGAAAAATTTATAATATATGACAATCAATACTGGAAAGAAACGGAAGAAATTTAAAAACACAAAATGGTTTTGTTCAGTTTGCCCAGGATATATATAAGAAAATATTTGAATTGCCTCATGTTATTCAAAGGCTTACAAACCATTCCAATCCATTTAATACTGTACAGATTGAAAAACGTTTATATCTTCCACGTGTACCATTGTTCAAAAGGAACTACAAATTTTTGGAAGCGTTATGAAGCGTTTACCTGTGTAGATAAATAAGCAAATTAAATAAATTGATCTGATTGGTTTTAATTTTTAAAACCAATCAGATCAAACTAAGTAAAAACGAGTACATAAATCCCGCGACAAACTTTTATATCATAAATTGTGTAATGGCGTTATAAGTTGATAGCAAAAAATTTTTAAAAAAAAAAATTATTTTTTATTCTTTTCAGAGCATTTAAATAAAAGCTTGTTTTTTAAAAAGTTTCCTTACTTTTAATTTATATAAATATAAATATCTAATTACTGAATGCTCCGGAGTTTTTTTAACTTCTGCAGGAAAATTTCGAAAAGTTTTTTTTTTTTTTTAATGAAGAGTGGTTGCTTCACGAATTTATTTGAAAATCTTGCTAATTTTTTACGGTAGCTTTGCAGAGTAGTCATTTTTCTGATTCCTAAACTGTAACACAGGCTATTAGTACCTTACTACAATTTCGCCATATTGTGCGGGAGTTGACTTTAAAACGAAACATGTGGTTTTTCAAAGGATCTTGGTAGCATTTTTGAGAACGACAGTGTATCGGAAAAGGGATAAACTAAGCAAACAATACCCTCATCCTCTTTCTTATTCATTAGATTCAATTGATCGGAACCATATGCACCGTTGTGCTTCACTTTTCGATGACTTTGAAACGTTGTTCTAGAGAACTTTGAAGGCAATGCTTTCGGTCACTTTTATATTTGTTCTCTGTTATTTGCTTGTACTTTTATACTTTGTCTTGTCATTGGAAATAAGAAAAAAGATACTGAAATTTACTCTTTTCTTATAAAGTAAGTTTTATCTAAAAATAGAGTGGTAGATACGTAATATTTGTTTTCAGTGTTGATATGACACACACATTTTATCTTTCATAAAAACTCATTTTTCTAAATTTATCAAGAATTTTATAGAATACCTGAATGACCTGAAATACATGCTTTTTTTATGCCTGTGTATTTCGAATACTCTTTTAAAGGGATACTCTCTTAACCCTTTCGCGAGCAGTGGCTATAGGTCTAGCCACATAACAAAAAAAATTTTCTCGAAACGGGTGGTGGATATTTAGTCTATCCACATACGTTAATTGAAGCTTAAACGCATAGAAATCAATACAAATGACAGCACGATATCTTTTATTGCATTTCATGTCTTCTGATGGGTAGTTAGAAACAGTTTTTCTCGGTGTAAATCTACAAATTATATTTTGATTACTATAAATAAAATTTCTAATCTGGGAAAAAAGTTCGACAAAACTTAGGTAAACTTTTCTCTCATCTGAATGGATTAAGCAAATGTGCAATGAAAAAAAAGGTTTTTATTTAGGTTTTTGGAAAGCTTTTATACGTGGATAAAGGCTCTATCCACTGCCCACATAGAACAAAAAATGACCTTGAAATTTTCGCTCCTCCACTTGAGAGAGTCAAAACAGAAGGGGTCTGTACAGGCGATGCTCTGTTTGCAATACCAGAAAATACGTTCATCGCTCTCAATAACTGTCTCAGTCCTGCAACGTACCACTGTGCCTTCAAGAAAATGGTCCTACTTTCTTTGAAAAGTTCCACAGTAAATATAGCTCATCAAATTTGTGAAATATCTACTTTAAACCCTCAAAAATATTACTTTATGTTTCTAACTTTTTATACTTAAATTAAATAAAATATAAAATGTGAATATGTACCAATTTCGATGTATACTTTATATTATTGTTTTATTACACTTGTACTTTGTATTTAACTGTTATTAGCATTAATGTTAATTTTCATAAAAAGTTTACTGCAATATGATTTATTATTTCTGTCCTTAAAAGTAAGTTAAAGGTCTTAAGTGCGCGATGGCTATAACGTCTAGCCATCACCCAGGAAAAAAACGCTGATCATATTTTTATGACTAAATAATGTTTAAAGAGGATGAGAACACTACATTTATCAAGTACTTTACCATAGAAAAGTGTATTTCAGCTTTGTGCCCGCGAAAGCGTTAAAAACTAAATACTTTTAGCTGAAGAAGCGATGTTCGATAGACAGACAGCAACAGATCAGTTCCAAGGATTTACCATCCTTTCACTCAGGGGCGGTACTCTTTCTCTTACTCCTCTGCTTACTCCTTCCAACTTCCGTCGTCCAGGAAGTTCAAAAGTAGCAACAGTACGGTCATCCGCGGTTGAAATCCACAAATTTCTACCTCAGAAATTATTTAAGGCTACATTAAACAGTATTTTTTTAAAAAATTTGTTACAAACATGCTCGAAATTATGTCTGCCTGTTTTTAAGTTATAACTAAACCCATATAAATAATTCGGTGGGAAAAAAATGAGTAGTTTTTAACAAATTTAAAAGTTTAACTATTTTTTATTCAGAGTTTAAAAATTTCAAAACGTTCCCTACGTTTCAATTTTTTGTTAATTTCATATTTTTACCTGATTTAACTTCTTTAAGCAATTCCCCTATAACTAAAAAAAAATTCTTTTATTTTCAAGAAGCCTCTTCGTTTGCATTATTTTGATTCGAGTTGTGAAACTGAACACAACTCAAATCAAAAGCACCCCTAGACATCTCGCCACTAAAACCCCGCTATCTAAAGAGTAACTTTTGGGGAGAGATTTTGGTTAGACTCCCATATATATATATGACATGTTTCGAGCCAGAATCAGACTTAGTTTTCAAAAAGGATCTTTAATTGATGAAATCTGTACAAGCTCTGACGCTGAGAGGCAGAGAGAAAAAGAACGACAAAGTGAAATCTAAGTGTTTTACCATTTAAGGCAGATGTGAAAAGTACCTCTAATTTTATGAATGTTCTTGAAAGTTTGTGACGAATCTGTACGGCACTTTACCACTAATACTCTTGAGCGTCTTTGGGGAATGTAAATTCGCGTATATTTCCAACCAGCGCTAAAAGGAGAAAACGGGATATGCAAATGAATCTAAGTATATAAGGCAGTGTTTCTCAAAGTGTGGGGCACGCCCCCCTAGGGGGGCGCGATGACCCTACAAGGGGGGCGCGAACGTATCGAAAATTTAAAGATTTTTTTAAAAAAAAATAACCGGAAAGAGAAGTAAAACAAAATGCTTTCTTCCATAATAAAAAAAATACACACAACAACACACTGACATAATTTATATTTATTATCTGGCTTTTTTCCGTCATCAAATAGCTATCTTTGATCCCAAAACCAAATTAAAGAAAAAAAAACATTTTGTTTTATTTGCCGTATTTCCTCAATGAGAGATTTTTTTATTACGTTTTAACATAAAATATTACTCGTTAAAAGAAAAAACGAAGTCCAGACCATGAGAAAAATTCTAAGATATACAATTCATCACTGTAATTATTATTGAAATACTGTACATTAGTTGTAGAAAAAGAAAAGGAAGTCATGATTCACTTTTCAGCCAGGCTGCATAGTATACGTTTGCTAATCATTTGATTGACCTTCAATCTTATGGTATGGTTATTATCAATATTGGTTCCCTCCCATCTTTTATGCGTTTGCTTTTCGCTTAGGGAAATTGTAAATAACTGAGTTTTGCGATATTTGGAAAAGAATTGATTGGTTTAACATTTCTGTAGGATAATTGAAAAGTGTCTGATTTGCGTCCTTTATTATGGTCTTGTACTTTTGAATCATTTTAGTTCAGTTTTATTGGATTTTTTCTCAAATCATCAAAGAATTGAATAGTCCTTGAAAGAAGGTAAGTATACTTTCTATAAATTAAAATATTCACTAGAATTCCGATTTGTATCGTGTACAGTAAAAATAATTCTAAACAAATGATTGGGGTGACTGAGTCTCCCCGCACTAACATTAATGTTAGTATCGAGTACGCGCCTGCTCCCGGGTTAAAACATTTTGAAGTCTACTCGCTTTAAATGTTAAAAAGTAACACAATTATTCTTCATTGGAATTTTATAATCTTTTTCATAATTTAACATTAATTCTAAATGCTAATTGTGTGAGGTTTAAAATTACAGTTCTTTTAAACAGTTATTTACAATTATAGCATTTATCTAAAAAAAATCATTTTACATTTTTGTATACAATGTCGTGCACACAGTTTTACTCTCCTTACAGTTCAGCTATTATATCAAGAATAATGTTTTATTTTTTTAAAAATGAACTCGTGCGAAGAGTCGGTGTTTCAGCCAGTATACGTTTGAAGTATCAGTACTGAAGAAGGTATTTTATGAATAATTTCTTATTACTGAATTTGGCCGCGGTAGCCGAGTGGTATAGGTATCGGATCGTGGCTTGCCTTGTCACGAGTTCGAGCCCAGTACCACTAAAGACCCGCCATGTAGGGCAGCGATGCATGTTAAATCTGTTGAGATTTGAAACCTTTTCCCGTTGGTGTGGAGTGGTAGTTAGGAGAGAAGGGTGTCAGCTCAGGTGTCATCCACGTCACTTGACCATGGTTCAAAATTACGTGGTCCGTCGTCAAAAGCCCTCGTGCAGCTGAACAGTGCGACGTTAATATTCAATCAATCAATCAATTTTATTACTAAATTAAGAACAATTTTAATAATTATTAGGGACTTCCACGGGCTTTTCTTGTAGAGGAAAGTTTTCAAAGGAAGGTTTTAATATCAGAATTTGACACTTAAAGAGTTAATTTTCTATATTTAGCTGAGATCTATATTTTGTCTTCAAGGCAGCCACTGCAGAAAATCCGGTTTGAAAAAGGTAGGATGTTGAAAATGGTAATAGTATACGAAGTGCTTTTGTTTTCAGTACAGATAATTCCTCATCCACCTCTACCCCAAATTCAAAGAGCGATTTATTACAAAATTGCCTTTTAATTTTTCACTGGATGTGAAATCTATGAAGATTTCTTCTTCGGAAGTTGAGAGCCCTTCTGGAGTATCTTGAAATAGATCCCTAATCCACTCGTAACTTGCTACCAAGCTGTCCTCATCCAGAAAATACTTTTTAAATTTCTTTGCCAACATAGCTAAATGATTTTACATGTTTTAAAAACAACTTTCACATGTTGTTCTACAGATTTGTAAGTTTTAACACATATCGAGCTGGGGCTTTTTTTCCATCATTTACTTCAGTAGTGATAAATCCAAAATTTAAGTATTTTTGAGAAGATCGCCTTGATTTAATTTTCGGAACCATGCTCGTTCATCTGTGTACTTGTTGATTCTTTATTATGGTCAAATGTTTACTTACGACTTAAAAATGTATGTATGATATTGTTTTAATCTACTGCCGTAAATACTTAATTACCGTGAATTACAATTAACGTGGAAATTAAAAAAAATGTACATTCAAGCTAGATTCGGTAGCTATAGGAGTATCGAGTCGACCAAAACTGACTGGAATTGTACGAGGAAAAGCATTTTTACATGTTTTGCGCAGACGTCCGATAGGTTGCCCAGACTCAAGCAAACGTACCCTATAATGCCAGATATGATGGATATGATAGAGAGCGACATTGACTAGACTATTTTTCCTAATGACATTTGTACTTTGAGAAATGAATGCTGAAGAAAATAAAACTTTAATTAAATACATCATTTTGCGATCTGTTCCAATTTAAAAATTAGAGAAAGAAAAATAACATAATTCTAAGTAATATATATTTTAAGTAATTTTCTTAAAATATATATTACTTAAAATATACAAAAAATTTAATATACTTATCGTATTAATTTGTACGGTTTATAATTAAGATCGTATTGTATTTTTAGCGTCTCTCTCTTAAAGTGCATTTTTATTGCAGTAAATACATTATTGTTGTACAGGGGGGCAAGACAAAAATTATGATTGAAAATTGGGTCGCCAGTATTGAAATTTTGAGAAACACTGATATAAGGAGAGTGTTGTAGGTTAGCGAGGAAGGCTATTCAGCCAAGAGATACATAGACGGAGCGCTAAGAAGATTCAAGTTGATTGTGTGATTAGTTTCTGGCTGACTATCAGGCAGCGATCTACATTCGAAAAGTTTAAGCCGACTGGAAAGAAGCGAAGTAGTAAAAGTCAGGTGATATTTAAAATTCAATTATCGAATAATAAGTTTAAGTAAATAATCGAGTTAGTGTAAAGTTAATGATTGCTAGTAATTCAAATTGCGTATATCTCTCTCGGTCCTCTTATTTCGGTAAACCCGTTCTATATTGAGTTTAATATTTGATTAGTATCATATTTCGTGATTTAATCTAATATAGTCAAGTTCATTCCCATTGACGTAGACATATTGATATATCTTTGTATTTAGAAGGGTGATAATTTATTCAAGTGAATAAATATTATTTGTTATTGTAAAAATGTCGTCTGGTAATTCTTTGCCTCAATTCAATCTTCGTGTCCAGGGTAGAACCCAGGGGGGTTCCCAAAGTGGCGCCCAACAAAATAGTATCCCCGAGTTGAGAGTGGGATCTAGTTTTCGAGTAATCCCTTAGCAATTTTTTTTGGGAGCGAAAAATGTTTCGGACTTTTTGGAAAACATTGATAACAATTTAACATATTACGGGATACCTACACAACTGGCTTGTGCATATCTGAAGGGTCATCTCACGGGACGGGCACTGGATTGGTTTGATGTTTTAGGTTATAAGTTTGTGGAGGAAAAGGGAACGGATTACGCGCACTTAAAACAAGCTTTGACGGAGCAAATTCCCCATGGTTCGAAATAGGTCGGAACTCGAAACGCGTTTCTATGCGTCGTACCAAAATCACAACCAGAGACCTTCCGATTTTGTGTATGAATTAATAAAGATACACAAACAATTAAAATTAAACATGGCGGAAGAAAAACTTCTGGATTATATTATCAGTCGCTTAGAACCTCAACTTTTAGATTATGTGGAGAGGTACGACACCCTCAGACTACGTCTAGTCTTCTACAGTTAATTGATAAGTACGAGGAGAGGTTTCTAAATAGAATGACCAGGGGTCCGAATAATGATTGCCGAAACGCAACTCATAGCGCGAATAATCAATTCACAAACAAGAATAGACAAGAGAATTGGCGGGATACCAGAGTTAACAACCGATACCATGACACTAGCCGACAGCAGAGGGAATCTAAGATTTGGAGGTCAAGGTGTTGGTGATAATCGCAGGTTCGATAGTCGACGCCGAAGTGATCAATCTGATCATAGATTCAATAATCGCGGCGGTCGATAGGGAGGTTCGAGGAACGGTATTTTTAGGGGGTTCTCAGAATGATCAAAACAGGTATTTAAACTCTTAAGCGATCGGTGCTAGTCTGGGGATGATCTATCGCAAAGTACAGCAAATCGTTCGGATATAGAACGACGTACTATTAGGATTTCCTCATTAAGGATGATACCCGTGGATCTCCCTTATGTTCCCATTCTTTTGAAAGAAACGTTCATCACAGCCCTGTGAGACACAGGAGCAGAAAAAACATTTATATCTGAAGAGGTCGATCGCAGATATTTTTCATATCGACCACGTCAAAAGACTAAAGACAGAGTAGTGACAGTTGTTGCCACTTAGGGCGGGTTGACTTACAGATCCGGATCCGAGAATTTCAGAAAACCTGGGAACTTCACATTCTGGATAATATGCACAACCTGTGCATTCTCTTAATTGATTTTATGAAGGATTCAAGACTAAATTTAGATTTCGAAAAGAAATCATTAGTCATTCCAGATGACCAAATTAAACCGTTGCCAATAGTGGAAAAGCCGGTCGAGATCGATCGATCCAATACAAAACTGGGTGACATGCAAAAACAAAAATTACAAGATTTATTTAATAGTTTTCAGGGTCTATTTTAAGAAAAGCCTGGGTTAACTCATGTATTATATCATGAAATCGATACTGGGGACCAGGGGCCAGTAGTGTCAATACCCTATCATTATGATAGAGTCAAACAGGGAATAATCGACTATCACATTGGAGAAATGTTAAAGGAAGATAAAATTCGGCCTATTCAGTCATCATACGCGTCTCCTGTAGTATTAATACGCAAAAATAATGGCCCTCAAGATTCTCCATAGGCGTATCGACTCGCGATTGATTATCGCAAACTCAATGCGATAACTAAGTATCCAAGATATCCATTACCGTTGATAGATGATCTAATCACAAACATTCCATTTACGACTATTATGTCAACCCTTGATTTAAAATCGGGTTACTTTCAATTGGCCATAAATCCTAGAGGTATCGAGAAAACCTCGTTTATAACGAGAAATGGGACTTTTACGTTTAACCGCATGCCATTTGGTCTTTCAGGGGTAGCGCCAAATTTTCAAAAAGCAATCGACAAAATACTTAAACCTGTTCTAGGGCGTTTTGTTAGCTGTTATATGGACGACGTAATTATTACGTCTCCATCATTTACTGAACACGTAGATCATTTAAATCAGGTCTTTACATTGTTGTGAGACGCAGGTCTAACATTAAATAAAGATAAATGTCACATTGCATGTGACAAATTGAAATATTTAGGACTAATAATTAGAACGGAATTAAAACCGATGATAACAAGGTCAAGGCGAACACGGAAATGAAGCCACCGAAAAACGACAGGGAAGTGTCGAAATTTTTAGGGATGGCTGGTTGGTACCAAAAGTTTATTCAAAATTATGCAGATATCTGTGAACCATTATATAGACTAAAGAAAAAGGGGGCAAAATTTAATTGGTCAACGGAGGCAAAGGATTCCTTTAATAAAGTTAAGCGATCATTAATAGAGGCGCAAGTTTTACGACTGCCGAATTTTCAGGAGCAATTTAACTTATTTACGGATGCTAGTGGGGTCGGAATTGGCGCTGTGTTGAATCAAAATCAAAGACCTATTGCATTCGCGTCTCGAACCCTGAACAAGGCCAAAAGAAATTACACAGTTACGGAACGTGAGTGTCTGGCGGTGATATGGGTGTTGAATAAGTTTCGGACTTATTTTGGGGTACTGCCAGTGAAGGTCATAACGGATCATGCAGCGTTAACAAAACTCACGAATGGGAAAAATTTATCTAGTGGAATGATTAGATGGGCGCTTAAGCTATCGGAGTTTAACATTGAATGCGATCATCGACCTCGAGGTCGTACTATCTAGGAATCCGGTGGACAATGTTGAAGGATCACAAATTTCGTGCGCGGCTCTTAGAGCCTTAGCTTTGAACTCCAGGGAACAATTAATTCAAGAACAATGGGAAGATCCTGAGTTAGGGCATATCTATCGTTATTTGGAAAATCCGGACGATGGTTCAGTGAATGCAACTGTATGCGAGGGTTGGTCCCAGGATTTTAAGTTAATTGATGGTTTACTCTTTTACGCGAAGTATTGTTCAAATTCTTGAGGAACTCAGAGTATACATTCCTCAATCTCTTCGCGATGCAATAATGAACGAATTTCACGATCAACCATTAGCAGGCCATTCAGGAAAGAAAAAGACATATTTAAAATTACGTGATACGTGTTATTTTCCGTATATGAGGAAATATATATTTAAATATGTATCAACCTGTGACCGGTGTCAAAAGTTTAATTATAAAAACGCGCTACCAGCTGGTCGATTAATTCCGATAGTATCTAATTACCCCAATGAAATCGTGACGTTAGACTTACTAGGCCCCTACCCAGCATCCCGACCCGAAAGATGTAGATTTATCTTAGTAATAACTGATCACTTCACTAAGTGGAGTGAGCTTATGCCTTTAAGAAAAGCTTCGGCTCAGGTCATAGCTAAGGCCCTTTTTGAAAATTATATTTCACGATATGGAGCTCCAATTTCCTTGATTAGTGATTATGGTCCCCAATTTATATCCGATGTCTTTGAACACTTAAGTCACAAGTTGGACATAAAACATATTAAAACGGTAACGTATAGGCCGCAAACCAATCTTACGGAAAGAGTAAACCGCACTTTAGTGCAGATGATTACTAGTTTTGCAGAGGAAAATCACGATAACTGGGACAGATTCCTCCATGAGTTTTCTTTCTGGTTACGCAAAGCAGTTAATGAAACTACTGGTAAAACTCCGGCTGTGAATTATTCTTAGGTAGAAAAATTATAACGCCTTTTCGTAAATTAGTATGGGTAACGGATGGTGCAGAATATGTGGGAGGCAATATTAAAAAATTATTTGAGGCGAGGCAGAATATGCAGAGACAACATAAGACGTTGGAGAAATATTATAATCGAAAAAGGAGAGCGGTTAACATCAAAGTCAATGATTTAGTCTTTGTAGAAACTCATTTTCTTAGTGCAGCGGGCAGGAGAGTTGTAGTTTTGGAAGTTAAAAACAACAATTTGACCATTTGGAAAAGAGGAAGAAAAGTCACAGTGTAAATGTTGACCAATTATGGATTTATCATCCGAGAAGTTATGACACAAGTAGTTATGATAGTATTAATGAGACAATATATGAGGGAAAGAGATCGAGTAATTGGTCTAATAGGTCGAACTCGGAAAAAATCCAGACGTTCTAGAAAACCCTCGGGTTATGAGAATAGGAGTTGTAAATAGGATAAGGGAAATGTCGGATTGGAGGATCTGAGAGTTAAACGCGGTAAAGCCGTAGAGTCGACGGGCACGGCAGAAAGGGATGAGAGAAAGAGAACAAAAATATGTAGGAAAAGATCCTTTAAAGGGTCTGTCTATTGAACATAATAAAAGGAAAGCGCCTGTACCGCCCAAGGGGCTGAAGAGAGGGGTTCCATCGTCAATATCTTCTAGATCACGTAAAACTATGAATAAGAACAATAATACACACGCTTCGCAGTAACCTGAGGTAATTCCAGGACCATCAATTCAAGGACAGATGAGGAGGTTCAGTCTACCTAAAGAGAAGAGCAGTCGAGAAGCCAGAGGGGAGTCTGACAGGACCCGAGAGACCAGGACAAAAGATAGCGGAGGACACAGTGCAGCGCTGAGGGCAGAAAGAAAACAACAGTGAGACCAACAACAGGAGTACGGGGATCAACAGCCTACCACAGAACAGCCTCAGGAGGAGCCTCAGTATGGAAGCAGTAGACGGAGATCTGCAGATAGGAGCACATAAAAAAATCAGGTTGTATTGTCCTTTTTTCGTTTTCTTGCTGACAAGCAGTCAGGTGTTTTCGCATTACCAAGTCAAGATTTTTTTTTTAAATAACGTAGCTGTACAAGAGATGACACTAAGATGTGTGCAATTTTCGAATCAGAAAAATGAACACTGGTACATTAATTTTCTTCCAAAAGGTGGAAACAATTGTTTGTGGACATTTGTTTGCAATTTCTGACTTGAAGGTTCTGCGGGAGTATCTAACATTGTTTGTTATATATATTGTAAATTGTATGCATGTCTGTATATCATTAAGCCTATGTATATGTATGTTTTTAATTCGCATCTGGTGACGTGGTGTAGTTAGGCGATACTAACGATAACATTAACAAGCGCAGCACGCATGGCAGGGGAGTTTTTTTTAAAGAGCCAGATGTATTAATTGATGTATTGTAAAATGATGTGTGAAATGTGAAAATGCATTTGTGCATAATGTTCATGTTTTTTTTCTTAGAAAATGTTGTTAAAAGAGTTCTCATTTCAGGGTAGCTGACCCTGATCATTGTATAGAAAGCAGCGAGACGTCTGTAAAACAAGAAAGTATGTTACAATGTCTAAGTAGTTAAGTAAGGCACACGCGGTCAGGTTTTTCCACACGTGTGGTTTTTCCTCGGTCCGTAGCCGGAATTGGGTGTACTGTAAGGAATTTAAAGTATGTAAATGTCTACGTCAAACTTTAATAATAAGCAATTTAAAGCGGAGCTTGTGGTATTAATTTTTTTCTTTCCCTTAGCGTAGGAAATATTTTAAAGTATCAGATAGTTCGGTTTATTAAATTCTTAAAGACAAAAATTCAGTTTTTTAGAATATTGTTACATAATTTATTTCAGTCCATTTTAGACCTTGGAATAAATCCAGTTATCTTCTGGGAGGGCTTCTGATGAATCTGTACGGCGCTTTACTATTAATACTCTTGCGCGTCTTTGGGGAATGTAAATTCGCGTATATCTCCAACCAGCTGTAAAAGGAAAAACCAGGATATGCAAATGAATCAAAGTATATAAGGAGAGTGTTCTAGGTTAGCAAGGAAGGCTATTGAGCCAAGAGATGCATAGACGGAGCGCTAAGAAGATTCAAGTTGATTGTGTGATTAGTTTCTGGCTGATTATCAGGCAGCGATCTACATTCGGAAAGTTTAAGCCGATTGGAAAGAAGCGAAGTAGTAAAAGTCAGGTGATATTTAAAATTCAATTATCGAATAATAAGTTTAAGTAAATAATCGAGTTAGTGTAAAGTTAATGATTGCTAGTAATTCAAATTGCGTATATCTCTCGGTCCTCTTATTCCGGTAAACCACCCGTTCGATATTGAGTTTAATAGTTGAATAGTATCATATTTCGTGATTTAATTTAATAGTAAAGTTCAATGCCATTGACGAAGACATATTGATAAATATTTGTATTTAGAAGATTGATAATTGATTCAAGTGAATAAATATTATTTGTTATTGTAAAAATGTCGTCTGGTAATTCTTTGCCTCAATTCAATCTTTGTGTCCAGGGTGGAACCCAGGGGGATTCCCACAAGTTAATGCTGACATGTAGGGCTATTAAATCTAAAGATCTGGAATTAGACATGTTTATTGACTAGGCCATATGTTTGGAAGAAATAAATGGGTGATTAGTTTGATACTTGAAGATGTGAACTGAGAAAGATGAGTCAGGTGCTAGATAGGGAATTTAATTTTTAATCTAATTTAATTATCCTTACATTCCCCCAATTTTAAAAGGGAGTCATAGTGAGGGTTTTTCTCTCTTTACAAACTTAATCAATTTTCAACAAAAAAAACAATACATAACATCATTTGGAAACGCATATTACACATAGTAGAAATATTTAAGTAATAAGAATACAAAAATCACACACACACAAAATGCTCTAAAAGAAACGAATCCATAACAACAAACACAATAATGACACTTCCAAAATATTAATTGATAAAAATGAACTTCCATACATATAACTGAAGATTAGCTTGTTCAAATCTATTTGACATCAGGAATAAGAGCTCGCGTTTCCTCCTATTCCTTCATAATAGTAGATTCGTATTATAGCTAGCAGGTAATGTATTCAGAAATTTTTTTATATTGAAAAATATCATCATATCAAACAATAAGATAGTAGATATAAAAATACATAGTATCATACAAATATTAAATTACTAATTTTGTATAAAAATCTACTCTGGCGCAATCGTAGTAATACTTTATAGTGTTACACAAATTTTGCATATATGAAATACATTTTTTAAAAAGACAAAAAAAAAACATAAACACTAATAAAATGAAATTAATAATAATATGAAAACGGTGTACACACACAACAACAACAACAACTTATATGCACTATTCAACACAATAAACAATATTTTATTTCATATGCGTTATAAAATATAAGAATATAAATATATAAAAATTATAAGAATACACACACACACACACACAGGAATATATAAAAGTATATAAGAGTTATAAGAATAAAAGAATATAAGTGATCTCTCTTTGTATTTTGTTTTGAGCCGGAAAAGTGGACTCACTTCTATAATCACCTTTAGTATTTATGAAAATTTTCACAATATATTCACGGTAACTTAACAATATCGAATACAATTATTTTGAATCTCTCCGTGTAACCTTCTAAACATTCGTTTCATAGACAAAATTCTTTACTTTCTCTTACACCCCATATTAATTAATATAAACTATATCACGCTACTTATTTTTGAATACATCTCTCTAAGAAATCTGCGTGATCATATCACAGATGTTCAGGGATGCTAATAAGAAAACAATAAGAGGTGTACATACACATTTGTACATACACATAAACACATTTGTCCTCTTAATGTTTCAAGACATATACGAAATTATAATGATTGTATTCTCCCTTATCCTCTGTATAATATCCAAAAATAAGTTCAAGTTATTAAATTAATTTTAAGTTTAGATAAGGAAAATTTCGAGAAATACTAAATCTTGATATGTGGCCAGAATATCAAAACACACAATTTCAAAATGAAAAAAAAATTAAATTACATGCAATAAAGTTACTGGGTGAGAGAATAACATAATTAACAAAATAATAAAATTCAGTGGAGAAAAAAGAATGCAACGTGACTTCGTTTTTGTTTCTCATCAATATCAATAGTATCAGAACAGAATTAGTTCTCTAATAACTAAATTTATATTTTTCAACTTTAAAATACCAATACCTCATTCAACATTTTAAATAAATCATGAGAAGTACATTAAAATTTCCTCAAAATTTTGTATAATGAAACTCATACGCTTTGCTTTCTCAATTAAAGTATAAACAATATCTCCTTTAATACAAAATATACCATAAAAAAGTCAAATATTATATTACATTACTCTCCTCCTAAACGTTTTGTTAAGCAGAACTCAGTGACTTCTGTATTACGTAGGAGGTTTCTTTTAGTTATTTTCTTATTCTCTCTTTATTATGGGTATTGTGTTGAATGAATTCAACTGAAAATTTTCAGATGGATGAAAATGTCTTAAACGGACAGAATGAACCAATTCAGTGTTAGTTTTATTAAGGGCATTGGGTCTATCTATTTCAAATAATACATCAGAACATTTTCTTAAAACGGTATCAGGGCCCGAATAAGGAGACTTACTTTCCTTGTATTGGGGTATTGAAATTCCTCATACATTACTAAGTCACCAACCTTGAAATCAGCTTCCTGAAATTTTTTATATTTAATTTTATTTATTTTATAATATTGTTCGGTTCATTCTTTGGCTAATTGTCTTGCTTCTTCTATGGGAGGATATATCTCATTATCTTTTAATGAAATTTTAAAAGGTAAATTACCATACATTAAGTAGGTTGGAGGTAAACTTGTTATTGTATGTGGAGTTCGATTATACTGATGCGTTACACTGTTTTCATAATTTTTGTCCTTAACACTTTACTTGAACTGTTACTAATTTCGCACTTGAAGCGGATAATGATGGTTTGATTTACGCGTTCAACCTTTCCATCGGTTTGTGGTCTGTGAGAAGTAGTTAACAATTTAGTGACATTGTTATGTCTTAAGAAATGTTTAAATTTTGAAGAGGTGAACGCAGTATTTCTATCACTTTAAATGTTTTCCGGTATATGATTCTGAAAGATTTGTCTTAAACAATTTATATAAGTATCTGTTACATTATTTGGATGGGAAAGTCAAAATGTGTGTGTACCTAGTTGCATGATCAATAATAATAATTGTGATAATTTAAACCACCTACACCAGTGTTTCTCAAACTGTGGGGCGCGAGCATATCGAAAATAAAAGATTTAAAAGATAATTAGTTTACTGGAATGAATTAAAACAAAATACTTTCAGGCATAATAAAAAATGCACTTTTACTCTGATATAATTTATAGGCACGCGCGCGCGATATTAAGTCAGCAAAAATAAAAACTTCTTCCATACCTAATTAGCTATCTTTGATCCTATAACCAAATAAAAAAACTTTTATTTGATTTGCTGTAATCCCATGATGATAGATTTTTTTATTACGCTTTTTTTAACCTAAAATACTACTCTTTCAGAGAAAAAACATATTCCAGACCCAGAATCGAAAAAATTAAGGAACATAAAAAATTCATCACTGTCATTATTTTTGAAATACTGCACATTATAGCTGTAATCTGTTTGACCTTCTAAGTTATTGGTACAGTTAGTTATGGCCCCTCTCTTATGTGTTCTCTGTTGCGCTTTTTTCCATGCAAAAGAGTTTTATGATATTTGGAAAACCACGGAGAGCACACACACACAAGCGGGACTTGGATTACTTGGCCAAGACATATTTTTATAAATATTCTCAACATATAAAGGATAACGAAAAACGTTTCACACAATTTTTTTAGCAGTAACATACATATTATCATAATGAATATACTTTTTACCCGGAAGTGGTCGCGCGGGACACACAGATTACGAAATCGTTAATTCTGGCAAAACTGTTTATTTATTACCAAAGAAAAATTGAAAAGTCCTTGAAAGTAGGAAAGTAAACTTCCTCTTAATTAAATTATTCACTGGAATCATGATTTGTATTGTGTACAATAAAATAATTATAAAAAAAAAGGATTGGGGTTACTCAATAACCCCGACCGTATCGAGTGCGCGCCTGCACCCGGGTTAAAACAGGAAGTCTTTTCGCTTTAAATATTAAAAATAATACAATTATTCTTCATCGATATTTTATTTTATTGATCATTATTTAACATCAGTGGCGCACACAAGGGGGGTCGGGACCCCCAAAGCCCTTGATTTTTTTTCCGATTGATTATAATTCTAAGTTTATAGTACGCAAAAGTTAATTAAGTATTTGTTATTAATGATTAATTTTATTAATTAATGCTAATTATTTATTCAAGAATTAGTTTTTTACCGTGTTTTGTTCCCAAAAATCGACAAAATCAAAAGGAACCTGATACCCCAGATTGGTGAACTTTCGACCCAAGACCCCCGACACCCCCTTCAGCCGGTATACTTTTAATTTATCAGTGCTGCACAGAATATTTTATAACTAATTAATTAATACTAAATTAAGAACAAGTTTAATAAGTATTAATGACGTCCATGAGCTTGCCTTGGAAAGCAAAGTTTTTATAAGGAATGCTTATGATTAGAAATTGACCCTCTGAGTTCTTTTCCTATATTTAGCAGATATCTATATTTTGTCTTCTAAGCAGCTACTGCATTTTGCAATATGTTCAATTTAAAAATTAGAGAAAGGAAAAATAACATAATAATTATCCTATTATTTTATTTATTTATTTTGCTTAAAAGTAGTATACAAAATTTAATACTTATGTTACTAATTTGTATGGTTTATAATTAAGATTGCCTATTGTAGCTCAAGCGTAAAAGTGCATTATTATTGCATTCAGTGCATTATTAATGTATAAGGGGGGCGCGAAAAAAATTGTGATCGAAAAGGGGGGCGCCAGTATTGAAAGTTTGAGAAGCACTAACCTACACTATCTATCGACAAAAGTTCAAAGGGTTTTTCACAAAGGGGAAGTGATTGTATAAGTCCATATATTATCCATTATATCTTTCTTATTTAATTGACAAGTTTCACAGTTTTTCACATAATTTCGTATATCAGTAATAATTTTTATCCAATAATATTGTGGTGATATTAATTTTAACATGGTAGCTACACCAGGATGGCCAAATTTTTCATGAGTTGTTTTCATTAACTTCACTCTTAGAGCTTTGGGTAAAATTATTTTAGCTAAACCTTGTCTTTTTACTACAAAAGCACCATCTCTCTTTATACATTTAGGAGCTGATATATTTTCTATATTTTGAAAATGACTTATTTCATTGATATCTAATAAAGGTTCTGGGGGTGTATTAATTATATGATAAGCAATAGGATTTCGTGTTAACATATCAGCTTCAATATATATATATATATATATATATATATATATATATATATATATATATATATACTGCTACCTTTCTTATATTTTATATCAAAATCATACATAGAAACTTTTAAAGACCACCTAAAAAGTCTACCCGTGGGATTTTTGAAATTTTTAAGCCAAACTAATGCATTATGATCGGTATGAACTGTGAAATGAGATCCATGAAGATAGTAATGGAATTTATCTAAACCATCAATTATAGCTAAGCATTCTAATTCAGTTATTGTATAATTAATTTCATAATTTCTCAGTCGTCTCAAATGGAATGCAATCGGATGTTGATTTCCAATGGGTTTTTGTTGTTTGAGGATACATGAGGTCGCAGTTTTCGATGCATCTACATAAAGATGACAGGGGTAATTTGGATTGAATATAGCTAAAATGGGCTTTGAAATTAAGCTGTCTTTAAGCTTTTGAAAAGATTGTTGACATTCTGGGGTCCAATTCCAATTCTTTTTAAGATTATTTAAGGGTATTCTTAATTTTGTATATTGAGTAATAAATTTATAATAGACATTAATACTACCAAAAAATCTTTGTAAATTATTTACATTTCTAGGGGGTAAAATGTTTTTAATTATTTCGACATTTGTATTATTTGGAGTGTATGATCCTTGTTTTATTTCATATCCTAAGAAATCAATTGTATCTTTACAAAATTTACACTATGAGAATTTTAATTTAATATTTTCTATTTCACAAATTTTAAAAATTTCATCTAAAGGTTTTGCATGTTTTTCAATTGTGTGATTCCGAAAATACTATTATATCATCAAAGTAATTTAATGTAAATTTTATTTGGTATTTATTTAAAATCTGTCTCATAGCTGTTTGAAATATAGCTGGGGAATTTTTATATCCAAAAAGCAAACGATTAAATTGAAAAAGACCGTAATGTGATGCAAATGCAAGTTTTTCACATTTATTATCATCTAATTTAATGTGCCAATAACCACTACAGAGGTCGATCATTGAGAAAAATTTTGCATGTGTTAATTTGACTAAAACTGTATCTATTCTATTCTTGCTTAATTTTATTTTCGTTCTTTGCTTCCATTTTTGAGATATAAATTTCTGAAATTTGTGTTAAGAGAAGACGATTGTTGATTGATTCTATTTCTTTGGCGCTAAGAGCGATGTTTTTCCGAGGATTAATAGCGCGTTTCTTCTTTTTTCTTACAATAGAGTATTCCTTCTAATTCCAGCAATCCGACGTCTTCAGCAAAGATATGTAGAGCGCCGTCGGTGTACCATCAAATTCTCCATATCAGTTATTACGGTCGTTGGCGTTCGTTTCTATATTAAAATTATTTTACAAAAAAGATTAGTTTTACGTTAGGGTTCGAAATTTATTCGCAGATAGAATCCTACCGGCTTTAATTCCGACATGTTTCGATGAAATCTATACATTTTGATGAAATCTATACACGCTCTGACGCTGAGAGGCAGAGAGAAAAAGAACGCCAAAGTGAAATCTAAGTGTTTCATCATTTAAGCCAGATGTGAGAAGTACCTCTGATTGTATGAGTGTACTTGAAAGTTAATGCATCCATATAGGGCTATTAAATCTAAATATCTGGAATTAGACATGTTTATTGGCTAGGCCATATGTTCGGAAGAAATAAATGGGTGATTAATTTGATACTTGAAGATCAAATGAAAAATATGAGTTAAGTGCTAGATAGGGAATTTAATTTAATTATCCTTACATATATATATATATATATATATATATATATATATATTTATATATATTTATATATATATATTTATATATATATATATATTTATATATATATATATATTTATATATATATATATATATTTATATATATACAGGGTGTTTCAGCTAAGATGTTACAAACTTCTAGGAGAGGTAGGGGACAACAAGACGACTCGAAGTATATAGGCAATGCTGGGTCGGAAATGCTTTCCTAAGGCTCCACGCACCGACAAAATTTAGGGTGCAAAACTTCAACTGGT
>BMAU01021290.1:0-27500 GCA_019973935.1 Trichonephila clavipes | reverse complement strand
ATTCATTTCTCTTCTATTTTTGAAACTTTTTTCAACATCACCTGAACAGAATGCGCTCTTAATAAGAGGTAATACATAAGGTCTCTATTTAAGCAGACCAGTACCCTAATAGCTGTGGATTACTCTGAGGTGTACCTTACGGGATACACTACTGTATTTGTATGCTAAGTCTTAAGAAATACAAAATAATTGACTGCTATTATTTCAAACGAGTAAAATGTACGAGAAAGAGCTGCAAATTTTTTCAAAAAGGAGTCTACTGATCCCAAACGTGTATTTTAGCTTTAAATAATTCCACTCGGATGAAAACATCTCCTGTGGCCTTCTATACCCTTCAAGCTATTATCCCCTTTTGACACTGGACATCCTATGGGTGGAAGGAATGTCCCGGGATGAAGAGAAAGTAGTATCAAAGTTCTTATTATTTAACCTACCTCGAACTCTTCCAAGGATCAACATAAAAGAAAGGTGACATTAAACATACAGAGAGAGTCACTATACTCGTTACAAATTTTACTCTATTAATGGGACCAACTCAATCGAAAGAATTATGTTAAAGGTTTTTCCAAAGTATAAAGAATAATATATCAAAAAATATTTTCATACAAATTTTTCAACAAAACCTGATCTGAAACTTTGTTACAAAATTGTAGGCTTTTATGGAAGAGCTGAAACCAACAAAATCTTCACCTCCAAGAAATCAAGATTTGGGTCCTTAAGGGGACTTGGCACCCTTTGAGCAAACTTCTTTATTTACGTATTTAAAAATTATATTTTAACATTTTATACAATGTTTCTATTCAAGAAAATGTTACCAGATGAAAATTTTCATATATTATTCACACAATTTTAAAAATTTAAATTTTTTGAAGAAAATTGGGAAAATTTTAAAATCCTACTCCTTTTGTAAAAATTAATTTTTTGACCTGAAATTTTTGTATAATATTCTTATGGAAGTTCTTAACAACTTTATACAGGCTAAAAATCAACGAAAAAGCCAACATGTCTTACATTTTATTTTTTTAAAAAAAAAGTATTCAGTTTATAGCAAAATGAATCCCTAATTTTATTACATGCTTTATTTTTAACACCCAGGAAAAAAATTGAAGTGATTGGTAAATAATTGTCGAAGGAGTAGCATTTTGAATGCACTAAGGTTTCGAAAAACACAAACTGAGAAAAACCAGTTTAAAGTTTATAATTCTGAAAAAATAATTATAAGCTTAATTAAACTTAAAATACCACTTTAAGATATTACTTATACGTTTTTCTTTAAAATAATTGCATTTTCATATGTTTTCAACCCACACATTTTTATAAATGATCAACTTTTAGAGAGTACTAATTGCACAAGAAAACTCAAGAAAAACTTTAAAAAAAATTTTTTTCTGTCACGACAGAAATTTTAGCTGTTTTTCTTCTTATAATATTAAAGTATTACATTTGTATGAAAAATATATCAGGAGTAAGAACTGAAATTATATAAAATTATTAATATAAAATGCCTTAATTTAAAAATTTTACATGCACACATTTCACAAGGAAGAAAAATTACATTATTGTATTGCCTCCGAAATATTCTGCTTTTAATACTACACATTCTTTTTTATAGTTATTATTTCTATTTATAAAATAGATTTTTTTTATTTTAGCTTTTTTTTTTCTAAAAGGGGTGTGGCTGAATTGCCTAATTTGTTTTCAAATGAAGTTTTATTCAACTTCTAACTTTCCGACATGCACAAGTGATATATCAATCGAAAGATAATAATGCAAAGAATAAGATTAAATGAAAATAAAAAAAACGATAGGTTTGTGATTTTTAGGGTACCAAGTCCTCTTAAGATTTAAAGATGTATTCGTGATGCACTTTGTAGATGTATTTTCCCTCATATATTTGTGATAGATCGAGTAAAGAAAGCACTTGGCCCACAAAACGAAGAACCATTTGCAGTAACAACCAGAAATGGAAAAATTTCACACTGTTAATGAAAGGTAAGCTTGTGAATATACCATTTGATGGACTGAAACCAGCTAGCTTATTTGTTAGAGACAGACTCTATTCCTAACAAACCATCCATTCCTTGCAAACAATTAAGTGATAATCTATAACGAACGACTCTTATATATATATATATATATATATATATATATATATATATATATATATATATATATATATATATATCTGATGATAAACCCGCTGTTACAAAGTGTGGTAGACAGGTAAAGAAACCTGTAAGCTTTCAAGGCTGATATTTGTAGTAAATAGTGTAGCTGTTTATATAATCCCGTATCTGATATTTTGATTTATTTAGTTTTCACAAATGCTTCGAAATGTGTGTCGCTTTTTCAGCATCAAACTAATTATCATTGTATGTAATAGTATTTGTTTCAAAAGGTATATAGCACAAGTATATGTATTTAATTTTGTGTAATTGTTAGCATATAATTGGTTTATGCTTGTTAAATTTGGCTTATTCATATTGCATTGTTTAAAAGGCATATGTAACTAAATAATTCCTGTTTAAAGTCAATATGTACAACTATGTAATAACCAGATTTCAACACTACACCTTCCATATTTCCTGGTTAGTAACTAAGTTATTGGCAGGGGAGTAATCTTGGGACAACACTTTGCGAAATAATGGCTGCACGAGCAAAGTCAGTTGAATAAATAAATGGAAAGATAATAAAAATATTGTGAAGATTATATATTGAAAAATAATTGTTCATTTTTCGAAGATCATTTTATATCTTGTAATTCACTATTTTGCATTTTATGTTAACTAACTGTATTTATTTTTTTATAATTGTAAATATTGCTTTATTGTTAACTTTCAAAATTGTAATTGTTAATATTTAAAATAAGACTTCGGGAAACCATTACTTTGCAACGCTTTTCGCTTTGCCGGTATATCGCTTTGCCGGATTAGCAACAGTATTATTGTTAACAGTAGCTTTCACTTTAGCGGCAATTAAGCCTAACGAATAAAAAGTATCCAATTAATTTTATGCAACTTTCTGTACCTAAGCGATAAAGGAACAATTGTTTCTTGCCCTTGTTAGCAGTCTTAATGTTTATGTGCTTCCCCCATCCATACATCATATTTAATTACTGTGAAATCCGGCGTATAACGCGCAACGCCATAGAACGCACACCTATACTTTCAAGCTGCAATGTGGCCGCGGTAGCCGAGTGGTATAGGTATTGGACAGTGGCTTGCTTTGTCACGGGTTCGAGCCCAGTACCACTAAAGACCCCCCGTGTAGGGCAGAGATGTACGTTAAATCTGTCGAGAGCTGAAACGTCCTCCCGTTGGTGTGGTGTGGTAGTTAGGAGAGGGGGTGGCAGCTCAGGTGTCGTCCACTTGGCCATGGTTCAAAATTACGTGAACCGTCGCCAAAAGCCCCGTGTAGCTGAACAGTGCGACGTTAATATTCAATCAATCATTCCAGCTGCAATTTTCAATTTTTAGGTATATTCGCCGTATAACTCGCACCCCCTCTTTACGAAGAAACCGGAATTGTATGTGTGCTCTTATGTCATTTATTCGAGGCATTATCCAAAACTTTTGATAAAATAATACACTTCAAGAACTCTTTAAGTTCCTACGGAATGATATTTCTTTTAAGTCAACAGTCTTTTAACCTTTTTTTTGTTCTGTTCTCATCTCTTTTCTACTTCTTTTTATTTTTAAATTTCTTATTATTTTGATACCCATCGTATAACGCGCCCCCGTAAGTTTCCATCTTTTTTGGTCGTGCGCATTCTACGCCGCATTTTACGGTAATATCATTTCACAGCTCTACATTACTCGAAATTTACTAAAGTTTTATTTCAAACAGCATTCTTTTTGTTAAGCACTTACCTTTAGTTTTCATATTCCCATCTTCATCATAATAATTTACATTTTCTTTAGATGCTCCAAAAAGGGAGAGGATTTGATAAGTTAATTCTTTCTCAACTACTTTGTCATCTTCACTAAAGCAATACAGAGTAGGAATTTTTTTCTTGGCAATATTAATAAAAATTTCTTTTGTCTGTAAGAAAATATTCTTTTATGAAACGAAACAACAACAAATTCTTTTTTTTATTGCAACAGTTTCTTTCAATAGAAATAAAAAGTGATGCTAATGCTCGTGAAATAATCAAAAATTAGATAATTCAATTTTTAAAAAAATGTAAATTATATTGGATTTTTTCAGCAGCATTATTTTCTCTAAAAAAAACTATTTTGAAAGCATGAAAGATTGTAGAAATTATGTTAGTGGAACAACTATAAGAGTTTCTTGTGATGGAACAAGGCATGCAAAAATTCCAGTGCCGTATTATTACCTGTGCAAATAATTTCGAAATATTTATTACAAAAATGCTTTTCCTATTTTCTAAAGTATCTTTTAACCAAGCTAGTGCACTAAAAATCAAACTGAGAAGAATGTTTAACCACTTGCAGGAAAATAATAAATACCATTCTGATTGTTTAAACATAATGGTAACAGATAGAACCAAAGTAAACCCCCCCAAAACTAGCTATGAAACGAAACTTTAAAAGAAATACAAAATTAATCGCAAACACTTCTGCTTATATTTCTCTTTCGCTCTCCACAAGAACAATAAATATTTTTAAATTCTTTTCTAGAACAGTACTTTAAATTAAAGATTATTGAAATGCAAATGACACAATGTTTATATGAGTGTGTACAAAAGTTGTACACATTTTTGGAGGTGGTAACTGCCCTTGAGAATAATGTTGAGATGGCTGAAATTGTTGGCTAATAAAATGCGCAGGTATCCTGCATACAAATGGATGGGATTTCTGAGAGTATAACATTTAAAGCCTCATAAGAACCTTAAATTTCATTTTTTTCGATTTTTTGAAAAAAAATATAGGTTAAAGCCTCAACGTTTCTGAGCATTTTGCTACCAAAATTTTGTTGATACTGTGAAAACTTCCGAAGTTATTGAGAAATAACTAGTAACACGTAAACAAAAACTTGCATCTGCCACGCCCGCTTTTGACATCTGTCAGAACACATTCCAAACATTTTAATACTTCGCCGATTAGTTTTATTAAAAGAGCCACACCTAATATCAAATTGATTTCGGGAGTAGCTTAACTGCAACTCAACTTTTAACTTCCTTTAATCTAAGCGGGATTGTTTATTTACATTTCGATTTTGGATTAGCATTCTTTTTCATTTGCTATTTAAAGCTTTTGAACATGGATGTTCCATTGAAAAAAACTTCATCTGGAAAGAGACCAAAGAAGAAAAGATTTCAAGGAAACATGTATCTGAAGAAATCTCTGTCTGAAAAAGGTAATATTTTTTTCGAAAATTTTTCGCCAAACAAAAGTTTATCTGCGAAAAAATTACCAAGTGCACACAAGATTTCGGAAACTTACGAAAATGATGTTTGCGTTGAGTTTCAAGGTTATAGACTAATCGACATTAGTTTATTTATTTCCCAAATTGAAAAATTACTTTGTTGCTCTGTGTGTTACGGCAAAATAAAAATGAGTGAAAAATCCACTGCAGGATTGTTTTCCCCATTTCAGTTCACATGCAAAAAATGTAGCATTGAAAAAAAACTTAATTCCTGTGAATTGATTGGTATAAAAAAAATATACCTGAAATCAACAGACGGTCTGTTTTGGTCATGCGCTATAGGCCAAGGATTGTCTTTGCTCGAGACGTTTTGTTCTCTTATGTGTTTGCCAAATCCAGTGGCTCAGAAAGCTTACGACAGAATAAATGCAAAGATGGCTGATATAAGTGAAGCGCTGGCAAATGCATCGATGAAGAAAGCTGCTGCTGAGGAAAAAATTATTGATGGCACCGTAAATTATGTTGTAGTTAGCGGTGATGGGACCTGGAAGACCCGTGTGTGGGCATACATCTCTTACTGGAGTTTGTGCATTGATTGGAGCTGACTGCGAGAAAGTTCTCGACATGGAAGTCATGTCCTCTTATTGCAAAGGATGTGACTCCTATAAAGGGCCAAAGTTTGGACCAAAATATAGTGCTTTTTTGGCTAAACATCAAATTTTCTGCAGAAAACACCATAGCGGATCTGCTGGAGGAATGGAAGTTTACGGAATGCAGAAAATTTTTTTCCGATCAGAACAAAAACATGGATTGAAATATCAGCGATACATAGGTGATGGTGACTCAAAGACATTTTCGTCTATTGCTGAAAAAAACCATATGGGGATAGTGTTCCCATTGAAAAAATAGAGTGTGTGGGCCATGTCCAAAAGCGAATGGGTAGCCGCTTGCGGAAGTTGAAAGCTTTATGGAGGGAAAAGAAGCTTCCCGATGGGAAAACAATTGGTGGGAAAGGTCGCCTAACCGATGCTATTATAAGCAAATTGACGACTTTTTATGGCAATGCTATTCGGGCCCATAATATGAATGAGATGAGGCAAGCTGTCTGGGCTCATACATCCAGCACAGATGATGAGCCGAAACATTGGTTTTGCCCCAAAGGCAAAAATAGCTGGTGTAAGTACAATGTTTCGGTTCACAATACAGTGAATGAATTTTCTCACAAGAACACCTTACCAAAAGCAGTTTCTGAAGTGATTAAACTTGTTTTTAAAGATTTATCACACTTGAAATTGTTAAGAAGGTGTTTAGGGGGGAAAACTCAAAATGCTAATGAGTCATTGAATTCACTGATTTGGAAGTATAGCCCGAAATTGATTGGATCAGGAATTAATGTCACAAAAATAGCTGCATGTGAATACAATGATGGAAGTAAGAACAGAATTGATCTGATGCGTGCTTTGAATTTAAAAATAAATAGAACAAATATTTTGAATTGTGTATATATTGACTGAGTGCGTAAGTCAACGGCTAAGAGACAAGTTTCTTAAACCTCCTTTGAAGCTCGTAAAGCTAAAAAACTTAAAATACTCAAACAAATTGAGCAATACAAGCTTGCAGAGGGCAATATTTATGTTGCTGGGACTTTTTAAAGCATACTGGTATGTTTAATTTCCTTTTTTGTTATTTTTTATCTTTAATTTCATTTTTCTCAAAATTAAAAATTTTACCTTCCACGCAGAATTTTTCAAAAACTATTTATCATATCAATAAGAAATTTCATATACATGTTCAAAATAAGGCTTTTTTATAACTTATACAGAAATTTTTAAACAAATTTTTATATAATTTTTTTATTTGTGTTTTAATTGAATTTTTTCATAAAATTTTAAAAATTTCTTCATAATTGTATTTTAAAAATATTTTTTTCTCTAAATATCATTCTCTTGGTACCCTTTGAGCAAACTTCTTTATTTACGTATTTAAAAATTATATTTTAACATTTTATACAATGTTTCTATTCAAGAAAATGTTACCAGATGAAAATTTTCATATATTATTCACACAATTTTAAAAAAATATTTTTGAAGAAAATTGGGAAAATTTTAAAATCCTACTCCTTTTGTAAAAACTAACTTTTTGACCTGTAATTTTTTTATAATATTCTTATGGATGTTCTAAACAATTTTGGGGATCGATTTTAGAATAACTTCATTCGTTTTCGAGAAAAAAAATAAAATGTTGATATACAGGCTAAAAATCAACGAAAAAGCCAACATGTCTTACATTTTATTTTTTTAAAAAAAGTATTCAGTTTATAGCAAAACGAATCCCTAATTTTATTACATGCTTTATTTTTAACACGCAGGAAAAAAATGGAAGTGATTGGTAAATAATTGTCGAAGGAGTAGCATTTTGAATGCACTAAGGTTTCGAAAAACACAAACTGAGAAAAACCAGTTTAAAGTTTATAATTCTGAAAAAATAATTATTATAAGTTTAATTAAACTTAAAATACCACTTTAAGATATTACTTATACGTTTTTCTTTAAAACAATTGCATTTTCATATTTTTCAACCCACACGTTTTTATAAATGATCAACTTTTAGAGAGTACTAATTGCATAAGAAAATTCAAGAAAAACGTTTAAAAAATTTTTTTCTGTCACGACAGAAATTTTAGCTGTTTTTCTTCTTATAATATTAAATTATTACATTTGTATGAAAAATATATCAGGAATAAGAACTGAAATTATATAAAATTTTAAATATAAAATGCCTTAATTTAAAAAATTTACATGCACACATTTCACAAGGAAGAAAAATTACATTATTGTTTTCCCTCGGAAATATTCTGCTTTTAATACTACACATTCTTTTTTACAGTTATTATTTCTATTTATAAAATAGATTTTTTTTATCATAACGCATTTTTTAGCTTTTTTCTAAAAAGGGGGTGTGACTGAATTGCCTAATTTGTTTTCAGATGAAGTTTTATTCAACTTCTAACTTTCCGACATGCACAAGTGATATTTATATCAATCGAAAGATAATAATGCAAAGAATAAGATTAAATGAAAATAAAAAAAACGATAGGTTTGTGATTTTTAGGGTACCAAGTCCTCTTAAAAGTGTGTATAAGTTCAAAAAGGAACATTTTTATATCAAATAAAATTAATTTTGTAAATTTTGATCAATTCTGTACTTCAGATTTCTGCGCGGTGTAAAATGCTAATTTTCATATTTTTGAAAAATTGTCCGAATTTTATTTCTATATAACTTTTTAAATTTTTTCGCAAATTGTCTGAGAATTTGGGTAATAATGTAAATATATATGATTATCATGTGGTAAAAATTTCAAATTATTGTTTTGTTTTATTGCTAAGTTACATTGGTTTGAAGAAGGATGTTTTCTTCGAGTGCACGGAAAAGTTAAGAGTCCTATGACCACCTATGGTCCTATGAACCTCCACACGGTTAAGGGTCCTATGACCCCTTAAACGGAAGTGTGGGAATCATCTGAGATTATTTAACTTATCAAGTAATACATCGCACATGACAGATTTGCTGTATAAATTCGACAAAGGCTAGTACTGTAGCTGTAGTTTTCATCAAGTTATTGAGGATGATACAATTTCAAAAATTCGGAAAAGGAGATGTTAAGATCAAACAAGGTGTGGTTTTTTATTCGTTGACTCGTTCGTTTACGAAGCCTTCTAAACAACTAGAATCTAATCAGAATTAGATGAGGTTACACTAAACAATAGCCGTGAGAGGCAGCTAGAAGCGTTAGTTTTACCCAAAAGTTGGGTTCCATGTAAGCTTATTGTAGACCAATCAATAAGTCAGAGGAATTGCTAGCGATGTTTTTTTGGTACAAATTGAACCATCTTTGAAACAGTTTGGATAAGATATAAAAGTGGATTATGCACTGTAATGACAGAATGAATGTTGGCTCGCAGAACCACTTGAATCAATGACTAAATCCAAAGTTTTGTTTAGTGTGTGATGAGATTTGCAGTAAATAATTAACTAGGTGTTCCTGGCATCTAACTAAACTATTAATACTACTTTCTGCTGTCTATCCAGACATTAATTGCAAGAAATCTCATCGTCATTAATGGGCATGGTATTATCCTTCATCGCAGCAATGCGAGGCTCCCTGCTGCTGTCATCAATCATAAAAAAATAATGTTTATTTTTAACAAAGGGGTAATCAAAGCTTACCCAACAAAAGGATTTAAAGTTACAGAACAGGTTTCCAGAAAAGCCATCTCCTCTCTAGCACTTGTCTCCAGACTGTCAAACCGCATTTATATAAATTTCGAAGATGTCTTAGAGAAATCAAGAAGAGGGTTTCACAAAAGCATTTTTATAAAGTGAATTTGACAACAGAATATTTCAGTTATAGGCATCTGTTGGCATGTGATAAGATATTTATTTTAATTTGCAATAAAAAAAATTCAAATGGATTAACCAACAGAATCTAGGAGATTTTTAACCATGAAGTTTGACAAAGGGTATGTTTTCGCATGTTACAACTGAAGAAAATGTCAACTTAAAAGTATTCGAAATTCTTAAAGGTAACAAACTTATTTTAAAATCAACTAAAGAGTTAATCTACTAACAAACAAAAACCTACACTTAATAAAATAGGGGGGAAGACCTCAACACAAATTTAAAAGGGTAAAAAACAAATATGCTTCAAGAATAAAGGATTTTTAAAAAACTAAAAACTAGAAGGAAACCCATTTGGGCAAAAGAACAATAATCCCCACAAAACGTCTGCAAAATCTTTATTATATTTCTAAGAGTTTAATGATATTATATAAGGACAAATAGAGATATAAATAATAGAAAATACTATACACAAATGTACATACAAGCAAAGGAGGGAAAATAAAAAGAAAAGTTTTCAAATGAATGATGTTCTTTAATAGAATAGAAAACAGTAAAAAAGAACAGGCGAAGGGAAGAAGGCCTACATAAAGCTAGATTTTTTTTTTTTTTTTTTTGGAAATTTGTCACAAAATCTTACAATAGCTGAAAACATTTTAAACTTAAGCAAAAAGCTTCTTTTAAATTCATGACTTAACCATATTTACTTTTCAAATCTGGTTACAATGCTTCGTATAAATGACAAATTACAAAAAGAAATTAATTTTTAAAGATATATATATTCGCAAAATTTATCTGTATTTAAAATTAGAATTGCATAAAATAATTATTAATGAAATATATAACCAAAATAAATGGAAGTAGGTTTATTTTAAAAGGTGAAAGGGGAATTCAAATTATATATATCTTTAAGAGAGAAGGAGTCATATACTCAAAAAGAGCTTATGCAGCTGATATGAATATAAAACTTTTAATCAGCTCTATTAGATTTTGAGTATGACAAATTTGATCTAATGTTTCAGTGCGGAGATCATTTTCATTGTTACTTCGTTATCTCTATTGTCTACGAATCAAAGAATTTTAAAATTTACTTTCCAAATGCAGTAAAATTTGTGTTGTATGTAACCAGTGGCGCACGCAACGGGTGGGGGAGGGGGTCGAAAGTCCACCATTCTCGTATCATACCCCTATACGCCGCCAAAAATATTCTTTATTCTTTTGATTTGGTTGAGTGCCGGGAACAAAAAAAGAGTAAAAAATAAATTATTAAATAACAAATAATTAGCATTAATTTATGAAACAAATTATTAATAATAAATACTTAGTTAAGTGTTACGTTCTATGTACTTCGGATTATAATGAATCGGGAAAAAATCAAGAGTTAAGCTTGTGTGCGCCCCTTTTTTGACATCAGAGAGAAATAGGACTTTCCTTTTCCTTCCCACTACAGATAAGTAAGCGTATATTCCCATCAAAAGCAGAGGGAAAGGATTCCTGATTTGAAACATTCATCTAGAACTATTATTTAAGAAATTTTAAAATTGTTTCTTAAAAATGGAGATGTGAATTTCATTTACTTTTTTTTCAATTTTTGTTTAGAATCCTAAGAAAAAAAATTTGTAATACTATATTCAAACTAAGCATGCCATCGCAATTTGTGTATTTTTAAGTACCTCCCAAAATTGTGAAAAAATCATGGTCACTGCTAAAAGAGCAATTCCATCGATGTTCTCGTTTCGGATAGGAGTGCGAAGAATTTGTTTCATAATGAATCTTCCAGCCTTTCGAATAAATATTCTTCCAAAAGAGTTTAAATATAAATAGGTGCATGTCCAGATGAACCAATATGGCTTCATAGTTCTAAAATGGAGAAAAATACTAAATTAGTTAAAATATTTTATAGGCATACTTAAAAATAAAATGTACTTTCGCCTAAAACTATCATTTGACATCAAAGTTTGAAAGATGAGTTTCACTGTAAAACTCACCTCATAAAATATAAAAGACATCAAAGGTAAAAATGTATGTGTGCTCCTCTTTTAGTCAATATTTACATAAAAATATCCTTGAAATTAATGTAGTAAAGAAATTAAGTAAGTCAATTTCGTCAGCAACACAAATTTTTAATATTATAATTTTCGCAATTTGACCAGAAATTTTCATTTGAATTAAGACAGTGGTTCAAATGCTGCTACAATATTCACAAAAATTAATGTCTCAATAATAATTAATATTCATTCTGAATTTGATGAATGCAGTTTGCAAACAACACTCGTATAACTTTAACTCTTCCAATTCAATAGATTCTTCCATTTTTAAAATTCACTCAAGATTATGTTATTAATTTCTAGTTCTGGATTTAAATCGGACTTCATCATGACCAACTTTTTAAGTATTTTAAAAGAATACTGTAACTTTGTTGTATATATCAAAATAATTAGACAAACAGATTATAATTTATATTTTGAAATATTAATTACATGATTTATAATACAACCATAAATGTAAAGTAAATACAATTACGTAATCGCATTTAAACAGTAAACTTAGAAATAAAAAATCGTGTATATATATATATATATATATATATATATATATATATATATATATATATATATATATATTATCTTAGTTTTATAACAAACATACTTTTTTCCAGAGAAGCTTTACAATTTCGCTCTCTCTCTCTCTCTCTCCCTGTGCGTTAGTGGCTATGGTAGTCTATCACGGATTCATGACGGCATGTAATGAGTTCAAGCCTTAGAGCAATGAAAACCCACTGCGTATAGGAGCTGATGCATGTAAAATTTGTCCCACTGTAGCTTGGTGAAGAATGCCAGTTCAGATGTCGTCCATGGTTCAAAATGACGTTATTACGTCCCCCTCATGCTGCTTTTTAGTGCGCCCCTCTCTCTCTCACTCACTGTTTCGACCCACATGTGCAGATGGCGCTAGTAGTCATCTTTGTATTCAGTGTTCCTGTAGACCAGGGCTGTCAAACTCAAAAACTAACTTACGAACAACTTTAAGTGGTCCACGAAAAAAAATATCAATATTCATAGAAACAGGTTTATTTCGAATATACGTTAGGTTCACTCTTAGGAGAGCCCATTTCGGGAAAAATTTTCTTCACAGTTGTATTTCGAAACTGATCCAAGGTGAGTGTCATTAATATTATTTCTAACAGACTTATTTCCTTTCCTACCAGAAAGTTGCACCGATAAGTACTTCCAAACATGATAATTTCAAAAGTGAATTTTCGAGTATTTTCAAACCTGGCTGGTCAATATTTGTAAAATTCAGTTCAATGAATTTTGCTTTCAGTCGCACTCAATCTCGACCACCTCTATTTATATATGGCTGGATACACAGTCTACATTGATTGCCTCCTAAAGAATTAAAATTTTTAAATCTTATTTCAAATTCAGTTCTAATATTTTAAATTTTTCAGCGTATTTTTGATACGATGCATTATCATCTAAACTTGATTTGTTCATGTTGCATGTCAGTTTTTTCCCCAACAATTTAACTTATATTTGAATGATTTCATCATGTCAAACATGTTCGGGATAATCTGATCTTTTCCTTGCAAAGATAACTTTAAATTGGTTAAGTGTTTGGTTATATCAACCATGAAAGAAAAATCTTGCAACCATATTGTATTGGAAAACAAGTTTGTGTCTTAGTTTTTAGCTTTTAAAAACTGATATACTTCTTTCAAATGCCAGAATTGTTTGATAATCTTGGAGCAAGATGACTCACTACCAACTGTACCTGGAGCAACAGCACAAATCAATAAGCGTAATACATTAAGAAATAATCTAATATAACCTATGTGTCTCAATTTCCGAGAACAAAATATTTTCTGTTAAGTGTACTAATCCATACTAGAGTTGGAGAACTGAGACCCATATTGGACGTGGACTATAAATATAAAATTTAAGTAAAACAGTTTTTACAGCTAAATACTGTTAATTATTTAACAGGATATCTTATTAATAAACTATATTTTCAGCTTTTCGCTTAACAACAAATTACTGTTAATTATTTACCAGTTGAACATTTAATCAACTTTGCTTAAAGCATTTTGTTTGTATGTTATTAAATTATTTCAACACTTTTGATTTATTAAAAAATTAATAGCCTAACTTTTGATATGTTCCAGAATCATTTATTCTTGTATGCCGTATTTACCTAATTATATATTCAAAATAAAAGTAAGCATTTTGTTTAATAATACCAAAAAAAAGGAACGAGCTTTACAGTAGTCACATATGACGTGTAACATCTGACATGTTATCGTGGTAAATACGCAATAGTAACTTAAATCTGAAAAAAAAAATGAATCGAGTATGATTGGATATAATTTTCTATCGAATAGTTATAGCTTTAATGAAAATTTTATTTATTTAACAGAAGGACTAATGCAATTTTTTATCAAAAATATTATTTCTTGTTCAATTTGGGGAAGAGTGGATACAATAGACTTGAAAATGGAAATCGGTGGCCTTATACATTTCTCTAAATCAAACGGCTGAGTGAGTGAGTGAGTTAATATTAACGTCGCACTGTTCAGCTACACGAGGGCTTTTGGCGACGGACCACGTAATTTTGAACCATGGTCAAGTGACGTGGACGACACCTGAGCTGGCACCACCTCTCCTAACTACCACACCACACCAACGGGAGGACGTTTCAGCTCTCGACAGATTTAACGTGCATCGCTGCCCTACACGGCGGGTCTTTAGTGGTACTGGGATCGAACTCATGACATGCCTGCCATGGTTGGATACCTTAACCACTGGGCTACCGCAGCCCCAAATCAAACGGCTGAAAAATTAAAGATTCCCTGCATTTAGTATTTTTACCATACACCGAAGATGATTCTGCTCTTTTAAAAACAAACCATCACTCGCTTCCCATGATTTTGAGTGTGATTAAATTGAGTCTTGAATCGAGCATGATTGGAAATAATTTTTATCGAATAATTATATCTTTAATGAAAATTTTATTTAAGAGTTTTTTAATCGAGAAATTTTTTTTTAATCACAATTAAAAATATTACATTGACAGCGACAGGAATTAACCTCAAAGTATGAAAATTGATTGATGGAATATTAACGTCGCACTGTTCAGCTACACGAGGGCTTTTGGCGACGGACCACGTAATTTTGAACCATGGTCAAGTGACGTGGACGACACCTGAGCTGGCACCCCCTCCTCTAACTACCACACCACACCAACGGGAGGACGTTTTAGCTCTCGACAGTCAAAGTATGAAAAAGATACGCACTAAAATATTTATTCGAATAATTCCATATTACTTACTCGTATTTTCTTAAGAATGTTGAACTTTGTCAAATGCTTAACAGTAAATATAATTATTAATATAGTTTACATATATAAATACAACCTCAGATTTCATACACAACGAGCCCAGAGAATTCGACAATTGAGCATAATGATCTAAGTTTATCAAGAATAAGTCTTGCCGGTATTTGCGAAGTGGAGTAAGAAATCGAAATCCAGTTTTAGAATTCGAATCTTTTGAAATGCTAACTTTAACAATATAAAAAAACAACTACTAGAGTTGGATTTCACATATATTCTGCTCTAGATTTACCCATCTCTGCTAATCACAAAAATTTAATTAGCTTGGTAAATGATTAAAAATATTAGAGAAAATCAAAATTACCCTTGTAATTAGCCCCCGAACCCGAAAATGAAGGTAGAGTGAGTGAATATTAACGTCGCACTGTTCAGCTACATGAGGGCTTCTGGCGATGGACCGCGTTGTTTTGAACCATGGTCAAGTGATACGGCCGCGGTAGCCGAGTGGCACAGGTATCGGACCGTTGCTTGCCTTGTCACGAGTTCGAGCCCAGTACCACTAAAGACCCGTCGTGTAGGGCAGCGATGCAAGTTAAATCTGTCTAGAAACGAAACGTTCTCCCGTTGGTGTGGTGGGGTAGTTAGGAGAGAGTGGTGCCAGCTCAGGTGTCGTCCACGTCACTTGACCATGGTTCAAAATTACGTGGTCCGTCGCCAGATTGATTGATTGATTGAATATTAACGTCGAACTGTTCAGCTACACGAGGGCTTTTGGCGACGGACCACGTAATTTTGAACCATGGTCAAGTGACGTGGACGGCACCTGAGCTGGCACCGCCCTCTCCTAACTACCACACCACACCAACGGGAGGACGTTTCAGCTCTCGACAGATTTAACGTGCATCGCTGCCCTACACGGCGGGTCTTTAGTGGTACTGGGCTCGAACTCGTGACAAGGCAAGCAACGGTCCGATACCTGTACCACTCGGCTACCGCATCCCTCAAATGAAGATCTTTAGGGGGTGCGATGCCGACCAATGGAAATTCAGCTTTGATTTCAAACATTTGGTTGAATATAGAAAATCAGAAAACAGCTTTTTTAGAAGCTGTTTTCTGAAGCTATTAAAAATTTTTAGAAGCTATTAAAAATTTTAAAACATGAAGAGAAAAATAGCAGATGAACATTTAAATAAATAGGAGATCTTTCGGAATAATTTTCCGAGGAAAATTAAGGAGTAAATAGTAAAATTTGAAGAAAGGAGAGAATCTGAGAATCGAACCCGGTGCAAGGCATCGGGAGTGTGCGTCTTTGACCATTAGACCACGGGGGACTCGTTGAAAGAGGTGAAATAAGCATTTAAGATGGAAGATACGAATTTTTGGAAAAGAGAATAAATATTTACATGAAGAGGCGATCTGAAAGAGAATATTCTAGGTCTGTTGAAATTTGGATCAGGGATATATTTTTCAATATCCAAGATCGAGAGATTATTATAATTATCAATATTATGAAAAAAGTTAGCTGAAATCCTTTTAATAAATTGTCTTATTGACAGCATTTTACTTGCGACTCTGAGGTCAGTGTTCCTCATGAACCATCGAGCATTTAAGATTTGACGAAGAATGATACTTTGAGAAGCTTCAATTGGATTAATCTTTTGAAATACTAACTTTTGCAATATAAAAAAATCGACTAGACTTGAACCCCGATGCGAGGGTAGCGACCACAGGCGCTTTCATTGGTCAAATCAAATAGCAAGCGCTTACGTCACTTCCTGTTATAAACTTCCGTCCCTTTTGAATAAATCACTCCGACAAAATTGAGCAATCGAGAGGAAAGATGTTACACATCAAAAAGTAATATAATTTTTAAAGAAACATTTAGCGAATTCTATGTATCATATTTTTATTCTGCTATTATTTACTATTGTATGCCGATGTATTGGCAAAAACGTTTGTCGTGGGCCGCGAGTTTGTCTCCCCTGCTGTCGACTCTAGGCACGACGCAACAACCGTCGCTCAATAAACCAATATTTAAATGTACGGTTCGCCGTCTCTTTGTTTGAGTTAAGAAAAAAAACTTAAAGTCTACTTAGAAACTGTTCAATATGTGGTCTCGAAACACATTTATAGCAATTGCAACCATATTTGTGGTCCCACGAGCCTTAACCTAAATGGCTCCAAAAGAACTATCAGAGCCCACCGTGTTGAGTAGAAGGGAAACATAGGTATTTTCTGGTCAAATCAATGTGCATTAAAAAATTTTTTGTAAAGTGTGGATTCACCATTGAATCAAGTTGGATTAAAAACTAAACTTGTGTGCATCGCTTTCCCCGTAAAAAGCGAAAATCGACGTGTGTTACGAAACGAAAGCTATAGGGTTCTTTCGGATGAAGAGCTTTCATACTTCGAAAACAGTTTGGACAAAATGGAAGAAGACGCAGATAATTTAGAGGCAAGTCTCGATACTTTGTTTGAATCTTGTAATGTGAATATACTTCCGAATTATCTGGAAACAATGATTTTACTAATTGCAATGTAAAACTGCCATCCATACATTTATCTGCATTTTCGGGACAGTATGTTGATTGATTGCAAATCAAATCTCAATTTGTAACATTAATTTATATTAATACTTGTTTATCAAGCTCAAAAATTGTATTGTTCACAATCTGCCCTCAAAGGCCATGTAAAACAGTTGCAAACAGTTAACGATTCATATGCATCTTTATCCGAAGTCTTAAAACGCAGATATGAAAACAAAAGATTATCTGTAAATAGTCGTATTGCTGAACTTTTAAATCTTAACAAAATAAAATTTGAATTTGCTTTTCACTTTAGAAATTTAATAAATTCCATTCAGTCATCTTAGAGCCGTAAAACAATTAGAGAATTAGAGCTTAACACTTTGTGTAAATCAATGTTAATTTTTGTGATCACTCAACGTCTAGACCAGGGGTGTCAAACACGCAGCCCATGGGCCGCATGTGGACCCCCAGTACATAAGTTGCGGCCCACCGACTCTTTTTAACCATTTTCAAATCTCAGGTTTTTAAATTTTTTCATTTTCAAATTTATTTGAGATGAACTTTTTAAACATATAAATCTATAATATATTTGCCTGTTACCTGTTTTTGTTTTAAAAGAAATCCTTTTTGAGATGATATAAATGGCTTTTAGATTAAATATCTTTTTATATTTTATTAAACATTTTCATTTGATTTTACTAAAATTACTTTTTATTAAATTCTGAAATGCTATACATATTCTTAACTATGGATGGTACACTGATTCTTCGTATGTGCGACTTTTATTTATTTTCCTCTTTCTCTGTTTGGAGTGCCCAATCAGCAACAAGCAGTCAGAGATGTTTTTTAAAGTTTAAAAAAATGTTCAAGACTGTTAAGATAGGCAGAGTGTACACTCCATCATTCGCGAATAAAAGAGGATTTTGATTTTTAATCATAATAAGCTAAAAAATTATTTAATAAAAAAAGTAATAAAATTTGAACAACGAGTAAAGAAAGATCACTGTGTGTGCAAGAGGAACGTCGTTATTTTCTAGGAAATTGGAAATGCGATATTTTTTGTGATCAAAAACAAGAATAAAATATGCTTCATATCTAAAAATTCTATTTCAGTTGCTGAGGAATATAATCTTAAAAGTCCTAATGACAAAAATCACGAAGCAAACTATGATCAATACTTTGCAAAAGAGAAGTCAGAATGGAAATCAATTCCTCAAAAATAATACTCATTAATTTGTTGCAGTCCATACAAAAATGCTGTAAAAATATATTATCACATTTAATCACGCAAGCAGATCGAAATCATTTACTGAAAGGGAATTTATAAGTAAATGTTTATTTAAAACCATGGTAAATATTATGTCCAGCACAAACAAATCAAATTAAAAGTGTGAGTTTAGATGGAAATATTGTAACTAGCAGAGTTGATGGGGGGACATAGCTGAGAAATACGCATAATTCTACACTATCAACATTTGAAGCATACTGTTTTGAAATATTGATGAAAGTACACACACAAATATTTGAAATTTCGCTCAACTAGTCCTTTTTATTCACGAATGCGAGGTTAGTTACAAAGGTAAGGAAGGAACTTTTGGGAATCCTTTGCATTCTTTGTACAGCTATTGGGGCTGGTATTTTAAAGGTACTTGTAGATGTTTTGAAGAAATATACCATTGGGAAAGTTGGTTTGTCCGCTGAACATGGCCGGTCTTACTAGAGGAGTTGTTGCAAGATTAAAAGAAACATACAAACAGCATGGTAATAATAATTTGGAACAATTTCATCGCATTATTCACCAGCAGGTACCGAGCTCCAAAGCTTTAAAAGTATCAGGACATGCGCTTACATAGAAATAGTCACCAGAATTGTATAAATATCATTCGAGCACATAGACTTAATCATATCGTCGACTTTTTGCTTCATTTCTGGGAAGAATATAAAAGAGAGTGCAATGATCTACCATATTATACGGAAGTTCAATGGCTTTCAAATCATAAAGTGTTAAAATGATTCTTCAAATTGCTGGATGGAATTATAAACTTCTAGGTAACGAAAATTATAAATGTGCTGATTTAAAAGATGGACAATGGATAAGGAGGGGATCTGGCTTTCTTAGTCGATATTACGAGTCATCTTAATCAACTTAATTTTAAACTTAAAGACGAAAATCATGTTGTTACAGCTCCATTTGATACTATTAAAAATTATTACGGAAAAATAAATAGAAAAAGAAAACATTTCTCACTTTGAAAACCGTCAGTATCTATTGATTAAATCCCATAAATTAAAACTTCCTGAATATGCTCACTAAATTAAATTGTTAGAAACGGAACTATAGAACGAAGATTTTCTAATTTTAAAAGCTGCCATTTACAGTTTCTCACTTTTATTTGACCTTTATCCATCGATATTGAAATTGTTGGTGAAAGCTTACAAATGAAGGTAGAGTTCTAGATTTTTATACATATTTCTATGTCGACCATTTTCTTAAAATTTATTACTTGTTATGCGAATAAAATATGGTTATGCTTGGAAACACTTATTTATGAGTGCGATTATTTTCTTAGATGAAAAATAGCGAAAATTCAGAGAGGTCAAGGTTAATCAATCAACATTTATCGTCAACTTAAAAAATTGTATCAGCTCAATATTTACAATCAAATCTTGATGACTTGCTTTGTGAAAAGAAACGATGCCAAATATCTTCTAAAAAAACGTTAAATTAAATTTTTTACAATAATAATTTTTTTTATTAAAGAATGTAAAATATTTATAGTTTAAGTTTAAAAAATAACATGAAATATAAAACAACTACGAATTTATAAGATACAATATATTGAGCCTAATACATGCATAATACATTATCAAAGTCGTATTTTATTGATTTTTCGAAGATTGAAACCAGTGGAATGGCATCTACGACTATTTTACAATTGATGTGAAAGCATTTCTAGAATTGGGTGTGTCAAAACCTATCACAAAATAAAATGTGCTACAATCAGCTGGTAAAATATATAATCTAGTTGGATTTTTGTCACCTTACACAATTAGGCTCAAATGCTTATTACAAGAACTTAGACTACGGAAGTTAACCTAGGATGACAAGCTACAGCCAGATATTTGTGCAATAGAGTCACAATGGTGGTCAGAACTTCCTCTTTTGTCAGAAGTAAAGATTCCACGAATGATCCTCAATTTCATTAGAGATTCAAGTGAAGTCTAAACCCATAACTTGTTCCAAAGAGCATATGGAGCCTTCATGAGAGTCAAGCACAAGGACAGAATCAACGTAACATCCAAGAGCCGTATTGCAACTCTGAAAAAGCTATCCCTGCCAAGATTGGAACTCATGGGTGCTCTACTTGCTGAACAAAGGAAGTTAAGAAAATCATAGATCAGAAATGTTCACCTAAAATCTTTTTCTGGATGGACTCACAAACCACCTTATATTGGATCCAAGGTCCAAGCCTTCGATGGAAACTCTTTGTGGCGAACAGAGTTCGTAAAATCAAATCCTTAACCCAGTGTTTCTCAAAGTGTGGGGCGCGATAACCTTATGAGGGGGTATCGAAAATAAAAGATTTAAAAAATAATTGATTTACTGGAATGAATTAAAACAAAATACTTTCAGACATAATAAAAAATGCATTTTTACTCTGATGTAAGTTATAGGCGATATTCAATCATCAAAAAAAAATTCTTCAATGCTTAATTAGCTATCTTTGATCCTATAACCAAATAAAAAATATTTTATTTAATTTGCTGTGATCCCGTGATGACAGAGTTTTTATTACGTTTTCTTTTTTAAAACTAACATTCTACTCTTTCAGAGAAAAAACAGATCCCAGATCCAGAATCGAAAAAATTTAGGAACATAAAAAATTCATCACTGTCATTATTTTTGAAATACTGCACATTATTAGCTGTAATTTGTTTGACCTTCTATGTTATTGGTACAGTTGTTATGTTCCCTCTCTTATGTGTTTATTTCTCATTTAAGGAAGTTGTAAATAATGTATTTCTCTGTTGCGCTTTTTTCTATGCAAAACAGTTTTATGATATTTGGAAAACCACGGAGAGCACACACACACTTTGATGGATTACTTGGCCTAGACTTAGACCAAGATGAGTATTTTCAAATACATAAAGCATAAGAATTGTTTTTAGCAGTAACATAAATATTATCATAATGAATACACTTTTTACCAGGAAGTGGTCGCGCAGGACACACAGATCACGAAATTGTTAATTCTGGCAAAACTGTTTATTTGTTATCAAAGAAAAATTGAAAAGTCCTTGAAAGTAGGTAAGTAAACTTTCTCTTAATTAAATTATTCACTGGAATCACAATTTGTATCGTGTACAATAAAATAATTATTAAAAAAAAAGGATTGGGGTGACTCAATAATTCCGCTCGACCGTATCGAGTGCGCGCCTGCTCCCAGGTTAAAACATGTTGAAGTCTTTTTGCTTTAAATATTAAAAATAATACAATTATTCCTCATCGGAATTTGATATTATTGTTCACATTATTTAACATCAATTATAAATGCTAATTCTGTGAGGCTTAAAATTAAAACTCGCTTAAAACTAATTATAATTTGAGCAATCATTTAAAAAAAAACATTTTACATTTTTGTAAACATTGTCGCGCACTTGGCTTTACTCTCCTTACAATACAGCTATTATATCAAGAATGTTTTATTTTCTTATAAATGAACTCCTGCAAAGAGTGGGTACTTCGGCCGGTATACTTTTAATGTATCAGTGCTGCACAGAGTATTTTGTAACTAATTAATTAATACCAAATTAAGAACAAGTGTAATAAGTATTAACGACTTCTATGGGCTTGTCTTCCAAAGCAAAGTTTTTATAAGGAATGCTTATGATTAGAAATTGACCCTCTGAGTTATTTTTCTATATTTAGCAGATATACATATTTTGTCTTCTAAGCAGTCACCGCATTTTGCAATATGTTCAATTTAAAAATTAGAGAAAGGAAAAACAACATAATTATCCTATTACTTACTTAATTTATTTTTTTGCTTAAAGGTAGTATTCAAAATTTAATACTTTTGTTATTAATTTGTATGGTTTATAATTAAGATCTCGTATTGTAGCTTTAGCGTCAAAAAGCATTATTAATGCATTTAGTGCATTATTAATGTATAAGGGGGGCGCGATAAAAATTGTGATTGAAAAGGGGGTTGCCAGTATTGAAAGTTTGAGAAACACTGCCTTAACCGAATCAAACTCGTGGTTCCACTGTTCAGGCAGGGTCAACCCAGCAGATCTGCTTACCACAGGGATCTGTGCTGACGCTCTTTCAACCAACTCCAAGTGGTGGAATGGATCCTTGTTTCTGGGTCCAACCGACTTCTTGACCAAATGACTAGATGAAGCTATCCTAGAAAGGTTTTATTTAACAGAAATGAAAAAAACTCAAATCCAAACATCTCCCTGAAATTGATAATGACTCAAAACAATTTATTGGATAACATAATTCATCTTTCAAACAGTTATGTAAAATTAATTCGTGTAGTAAGTTTCCTTTACAGGTTCATACATAACTGCTGAACCAGAACTGCAACGTTAAAAGGACCCCTTACTTCACAAGAGGTAAATCATGCTGAGAACTGGCTGATCCGCTCATTGCATGAAAAAGAAATGCGCAAATGGTTGGCAGGTGAGCCTATCCTACAAGAAGCAAAATAACTCCCCTTAATGTTTTTCTTGATGAGAGTAACATTATTAGAGTTGGAGGCAGACTTGCAAATTCAAAGTTAAACGAGAAGGCTAAATTACACCTATGATAATACCGAGAAAGACCTTTTAACAGATATCATATTGTGCTATTAACATAAAAAACATTTGCATGCAGGACCCCCACTCCCTTTTATATCTTGCTCGTCAGAAATATCTGTCGTAGAATTAATTATTCATGAATGTGTGATTTGCTTCAAAAATAAGCCCATCCCAATTAATTATCGCCAAACTACCAAGGGATCGTGTAACTCCCTTTGATATCACGGGCATTGATTTTTCAGGCCTATTCCTTATTAAGTTTAAAAATAAAAGAAAAGGAGCCCTAAATAAAATCTGTGTAGTAATATATGTGTATGTTTATGCACAAAAGCAATTCATTTAGATTTTGGGACTGATCTGACATCCCAAGCATCCATAGCTAGTTTAAAACGTTTTCTTGGTAGGAGAGGAAAGTACGCAAAAAATAACCAACAACAACACTAAAACATTTGTTGACGCAAATGCCGAAATTAAAAAAAAAATGTTCAAAATAAGTAAATTACCTGATCAAACATTTGCAGAATTTTTGACTAATGAATCCATAGAGAGGAACTTTATCTCACCAAGGTCCCCAAACCATGGAGGGGGCTATGGGGAGCAGGAGTAAATTCCTTTAAATTTCACTTAAAAAGAGTAGTAGGGAAATCACACACGTTTAAATCTCGAAGAATTCATTACAATATTAAAAACTGAAGCAATGCTAAATTCCCAACCACTCACTCCTTTGACATTAAATTTCAATTATTTCGAAACCCTGAGCCCCAGACGCTTCTTAGTAGGTAGACCATCCATAACTAAACCGCCATAATTGATCCGTAATATAAACGAAAATCGGTTGTCGAGACGGGAAAAACTACACAACACAGAAATAAGCTTCGGAAACGTGACTACTTAAATAATTTACAAGAACGTCACAAGTGGATTATAGTAGTTGTTTTCTTTTGCAAGACTTCACTCACTCTAATTATCTCCCCCCGCGCCATGTAAGTTTTTGATCGCGTTTAGCATCGCTAATTCACCCCTCATGACCTTATTTTAAACTCCTCTACCTGTTCTTACTTTCTTCCAAGTGGTTATTTAAAACTTCCTTTCAATAACCGAACGCAGTTATCCTAGAGATAACGGACTTAAAAATATTATTCTCTTAATCCTTGTTACGGCAAAGAAACGGGCTTTGCTGTCATGGAGATGTGACGTCATTTTCTCATCGTTTTCCTATTATGACGAAGCCGATCACTACCCCTCAATTACTACTAAACTAAAATTAGATGATCGCGGGCGCCGAAGGCGCCTATTCCCAGTGCCTCAATTACTACGGACACCTCGCCCTTGCCGCCAAAGTTGCGGAAATTCCAGTCTATGCATTAATTCCTGGAAAGGAAGTTCGGAACTTGGTCCTCGGCGTCACAAGAGACGCGTCAACAATGTGTTTTGTTTGCTCCCGATCCGGTGACGGCAGCGCGTCTTAGAACACAATGTGTACCCAGACATCGGCGCCGTGGGGCTTGAGCTGGAATGTGTCGAAATGGAGGGGAGCGCTTGAGTGACAAAAGTTCAAAAGAGCCTATTCCGATAGGGGCGGAAAAGGGAAAAACATCTGTGGATATATAAGGGAAGTGAGAGGGTCAGAGAAGAGGAAGAGAGACTTGGCATTTCGGAGGGTGCTGTGTTGAAGCCCCGGCAGCGATAGTGACTTGGTGTTTTGGAGGGTGCTGAGTTGAAGCCTCTGGCAGTGAAAAAAAGATTGTGTTTTGGAGGGTGCTGGTGTGAGCCCCTCGCAGCGATAAGAGTTATTTTAGGGAGAGCGGTTGTGAAGCTCCTCCCGCGAAAGAGACTGATTTTTTGAGTTAAAAATAAAGAGTTGTAACCAGCTGTGCAATGACATTGCAGCTAAATTATTATCTGGTGGCAGCGGTGGGATTTAAATGGAATAAATGCTTATAGAACTTACGTCTGAATAGGAAAAAGTTTTTTAAATCGAGTGAGACGGACCTTTTTGTGTGTATGCGCGAGACACAAGAAAAACTGTCCCAGTCAAGTTTGTGATCTGTTTATATCAGCGGAGATAAAAGCTCGCTGAAGAGGGAAAAAAGGTGCAGCTACGAAGGAGAACTCTTCAAGTGACGAAAGAACGGTGCCTTCCCCTGTGTGCGAGTAGGTAAGTCCTTTTTTCTTTGAGATTATGCTCGGAGCAGAGTAGTTGTTTTATCTCGATCTGTTAGATTAGTATTTTTCGGAAATCTAAATGAATTTCATGCTCGCGGTAATGAATTCTGTTTGCCAAGAGTCTAGAAGAGTTGCTTTGGTATGAAAGTGTGTTTTTATTATGTTAGTTTTGTTACGGTCAGAATCATAGAATTGTGTTTATTTTATGGTATTGTTAGATGCGCACACGGTTATAGTGTAAAGTACATATTGTCGATTTTTGCATAGTTACTTTACAGGGTTTTTTTAGCAGTACGGATAGGATTGTATTGTTTGGTATATCTGTGATTTTTTCTTTCATTCATTGTAATACTCTTGTTTAGTTTATTGTATATTATTGCATAGCTTTTGTACTTCGGAGTATTTTAGCAGTACTGATAGGATTGTATTGTTTTAGTATATGTGTGATTTCATTTGTGGTAGTACGTTTGTTTAGTTGTTTATTGTATATTATTGCATGATGACTTTCCTTTTAAGATTAAGAAAAGGTGACATGCTAGAAGTAGCAAGGGAATTAGGGGTGGAAGTCAACGGCGATCAAGCAAAAGTAGAAATTAAGGATAAGATTTTACAAAAATGATATGGAAATGATCAAAGCGGTGATGGAGGGAATTTTAGAAGAAAAAGAAAGGGAATTTGAGGAGCGAAGACAAACTAGAGAGTATGAGTTGGAGCGGTTAAGATTGTCTAACGCCACTGAGACTGTTAGTGTATCGCCTGCCGATTTAGAAGGGCAAGGGGTAAATAGACGGGTTAATTTAAAAGACTTAGTGCCTAAATTTGATACAAAAAATGCAGATATTAATTTATTTTTTGAAATTTTTGAAAGACAAGCCAAGAAGGAGAAAGTTTCGGACGACAGGTGGGTTTCATAACTCATTCCGTTGCTCCCTGTGGAGTCGACTGAATTGATTGCGAAAGAACCCCCGGAAAAAGGAGACGATTACCCTCACATTAAAAAATTAATTTTAAATAGATTCCAGCTAACTCCCGTAGCCCTTAGAGATAGGTTTGAATCCCATCAGCGAAGACCAGGCGCTTTATGGTCAGATTTAGTTTTTGACTTAAGGTCTTATTTAGGAAATTGGTTGACCAGAATGGAGATAAAAGATTTGAGGGAGTTAAAAGAATTGTTAGTGACCGAGCAATTAAAAAAAGAGCCCCCATTGAGGTAGTGGACCATTTTATCGATTCATGGGACAATATTAAGGACCCTACTGAGCTAGCAGAAAAGCTAGACCATTTCGAAGCAGTAAGAAAAGTACATAGAAAACAAAATACGATGAAATTAAATGAGCGGAAGCAATTTGATAGGCAACCTGTTGTAGCTAACAAGGGTAATCATCTTGGCGAAAAAATAAACTAGTTAACGTTTTAAAATAAGGAACCCTTTTAAAAATTCTTGAATTTCAGGGAACTTCGCAAATTAGAAGTAGTGAAAGGGAATGGAAGAGACCGTTCAGAAAGAAAAAAACCCATTATTTGTTACTACTGCAACGAAGTTGGGCACATTAAACCAGCTTGTCCTAAACTCGTGAAAACCGACTTTGAAACAGTGGCTAGCTTAAGAGAAAACTCGGAGGATGAGGACTGTTTTGAAAAAATTTAAAGTTAAATTTGAAATAAATGGCGTAGAGCGTCAATGTTTAAGAGATACCGATCTACCATAGATCTGTGTGCAAGTAGTTGGATAGAATGAGAATGATTATTTGGGAGAGTATGTTTTAGTCAAAGCCCATTGGATGACGTATGTCATCGATTACCTCTCGCAAAAGTAAAATTTTTAAAACGAAGGGAGGTGAGTTTTACACGAAGGCAGCAGTCAAAGTAAACAGCCACCCGAGCGAACCTTACCTGTTAACAACCGCACAGCGGGGCTCATTCAGTCAAGGGAAAAGAGTG